>CAIGRN010112549.1:0-22727 GCA_903798345.1 Fraxinus anomala | reverse complement strand
AAAAAAAAAAAAAAAAAAAAAAAAAAAACCTCGTGCACGGGCCACATTGATGCGTGCCATAGAGCTCTATGTGCCCATCTTGCCCAAAACTCCATTCCCACCTGAACACAAATCTCATCATGCATGTCCAAAAAATTACATTTAAGCTTAAATTTTCAGAGAAAATGAAAATGGGGAACGATGACTTACAGCAGCGCCAATGGAAAGACCAAATATACCAAACATCTCTGCGTAAGGAACTTCTCCACCCTACAGAACACCATAATTTCATAATCATTAAACAAGCATGTACAAAGAATCGAACCTCAAAATTCTCACCTCCATTTGCCAAGAAAATCTGTAATAAACAGACAAGACAGCCATCGAAGTAAATCCAAAACTGGACATAACAGCTGCAGCAAGGTATGTGAGCCTCTCTGATTTCTTCCTCGCTGATTTCTCCGCAAGGCGGGCGGCGGAGATTCCTACGTCTCCACCACTATTCGATTTCTGATCCTCCACCACAAGACAAACAGTCCAGCGAGGCTTAGGCTTCGTTTTACGTTGTAAAATCTTAGAGAATTTTTGAATGGAGGGAGGGAACAGTGAAGTGCGAGTGATTATGGAGGTGGGGTTGCTGCGGAGAAATGGGCTGTGCTTGTGTTGGACGGTGGTGGAACTGGTGGAGACAGAAATCCCGATCGCCATGGTTGTGGTTTCGGGGCGGAGTTTTTTTTGGAGGAGGCTGAATTGAGGGACTTGAAAGGTGATTGTGCTGGAACAAGTTCAGTGGTGCAGATATTTAAGAATTGACACGTTTTTCGAAAGTTGTGTGATATCGCACACAATTTTGTCCTTAATTTTACCAATATTTAAAATAATTAATGACCTCAATTCTTACATCTCACATCAACCACGATGTATACAAAGAATGTAAAAGTAGAATAATTCATTTAAGAAAAGCTTCAAATTGGAGCTTCAACATTTTTTTTAATAAGTGTTTTTGATATTCTTCAATACTTTTAGATTCTTTATTTAAAAATTCTTTATTTTTCATACTACATATTAATCACACAATATGTTTTTTTTGTCCGTAAATCTAAATTTTTTTTTCTACTTTTTAACAACGTATTCTTCAAAAAATCACTATTCAAAATATTATTTTCCCCAATTTCCCTTTATAATAACCATCAAACAGGGCTTAGATTCCCGAAAGCCTCCTAAACGCATACATACTAAGTCCCTGTTTGGTTTGGATTAATATTCAATTAAAAATCTCAAGTCAAAATCAACAATTTATTTTAATCACATATTTTATGTGCCCATAACTTTTCAATCACACATTTCATCAATTTTTTTTTATCAAAATCTAATAAAAATCTGATTTTAATTTCTACCAAACTAAATGTTGTTTTTTCAAAATTTAAAATAAGTATAACATGTGAGAAGTAAATTTGAAAAAGAAAATAATATTTAATTAAATAAATAAGATTTCGTTTGGTTTGTGTTTTAATTTTGAGTTTGACTTCATTCTGTTTTGAATGTCTATTTTAAGATTATTGAAAAATGCGTTCGATTTGTTATTCTAAAAAATTATTCCTCAAAATAGAAAATTAGACAACACATTTGGTTTGAAAATTTTAAAAAAGTTTCATTGAAATTTGATTATTCATTAAAATAAATTATTTTTATATTAATATTATCAAATTGGTAAATCTTAAAATATTTTTTTGCTACAAAACTAAAAAACAAATAATAATTTTAGTTCACAAAGATAAAAAATAAGAAATAAAATTTAATGATATAGAGTGTGAATTTTTATCTATTTTCATTTATGTAAATAACTATTAAGAGTTTGAACTGTTTTTATTTTTACTTTTTTAGAATTTTGTATTTTATTTTTCAAAATTTTTATTTTTTATTTATTAGAGTTTATCAAAATTTTGAATTTTAATTATTTACTATTTTATTTTTTAGAAATTTTACTTTTTAGAATTTTATGTAAATAAAAACTTATTTAAACAGTTATTTATCATGTTTTGAGTGTTTTGACTTAAAAACACTCGAGACGTCAAAATTTAGTTTTGAACTTTATGTTATAAATTTAGCCTTATTTTCGAAAATGCATTTCCATAACTGACACGACCCGTCCAAAGTTACCCTAATGGACCTAACACGTGTCGTGTGCCGATGATAGATATCAGCTAAGTGCTGGACCCACCATTAAGGCAACTATGAACTGCTAAAACTGTGACACACTTTTATTAAAAATTTGACAGAGTTTCCCCTGTAATATGGACTAAAACCACCTGAAAAATAACTCATATTTCAAAACCAGTACATATAGTTTTAAATAGGGTATATCAGCCCTCAAAACTTAAACTATTCCAAAATGCAATACAGGAAATTTGACCTTTACAAATATTTTACAAACAAAAATTCCAAATGTATGCAAAACACCAAATTGTAGTGAGCCCAAAAGAAATATGAACTGGATGAGTTAACAAAACGACTCATACAATTAAAGATGAGGAATGGCTCAACTCGGTGGATCAACAAACTCCAATGCAACTCAGCTGCTATCTGATAAGAAAAGTTGTGACTAAAATATGAGATGATAACTCAGTGAGTGGATAGTTTGTAAATAAGTAAATTTTCTGAAAAATTCATATTCTTTTGAATTTTGGAGAAAGTCTGAAATCTATTAATACTTTTTAAAATTGAATTATGACTTCATCATAAAATCCTTTGTAACTGTAAAATATAACGAGTATAATGAATTTAATCTCTATGAAAATCTCTGAAATCTTTTGATATTCAAAACTATAAGTTGAAAACTTTATACTGAGAATTGAATAATCTAAATTTGATAACTGGAAATCAAATAAGCTATTAAAAATACTGAAATAATACACCGAAAAGGTACCCTAAATAACCTTACTCATGTATCGATTAGTACCGATATACATGGAAAAGTTTATCGATCGTCATAGATTGTAGCTTGCTTTCTGTGAGTGGAAAATCTTACTTTTCATAAATAAATATTTATTCAATCTATATTATATGAGAAAGTTAATTATTTTATATATTTGATTTGACATCATGATTTTCATAATCAAACGGATTTGATCATCAGTTATTTTAAAAGTTCAATTCAGTTCATTTAAATCATTTCTCTAGTATATTATATTTATATTTTAGCAGATCTAAAGTTATTTTAAAAATCACCAGAAAGTACCCATGTGATTTTACCCTTATCTGTACTGATGTGAATGTATTTCCACAGTGTATGATCAGTTATGGTGATTTTACCCACTCTGCACTGATGTGAATGTGTTTCCACAGTGTATGATCAGTTATGGTAATTTTACCCAGTCTGCAATGTGTTTCCACAGTGTATGATCAGTTATGGTGATTTTATCCAGTCTGCACTGATGTGAATGTGTTTCCACAGTGTATGAGCAGTTATAGCTCTGCGCGCGTATCACCAGAATTTCAGAATTTGGATATAATAGACCAAACAAGTTTAGATGTTTTGTAAAATTAAAAACTAAAAAATAGCAAACCAAAAATGCACCTTAAATAATTAGGAATGTCTAAAGAGCACTAGCACTCATCTTATATTAATTTTGATCAATCTCAACATTTGAATTAAATAATTTATTCACCAATTAATTAATATGACACGTTATCGGCGTTTAACATAAAATTAGCATCGATGATGCTCATTAGATCAATTCTCAATAAGTAAAATAATTTATTCTACGGGATTGTCCTCAACTAAGATTTTGTTGGATTTTAAAAGAATATAAATTCTAATGAATTTTATGAATTTGAATAGATTTTCACAAATTTCATAAGAATCTTATCAAATATAGTTAAATTTCAAAAAAATTGGTTATATATATTTTTAAACTTGAAATCTATCCAAATATTTTAAATTTAACCTATTAATGAAATCTTTATAAATTCACTAATTATTGAGGATACTTAAATTTTAAAGGATTTCATTAAATTTCATTAAAATTTTAATTGAGAACACCTAAATGTTAATGGATTTCATTATAATACATTAAAATCTCAATCGACAACAACGCCTAATTTTAGAAGGATTTTTAAAATCCATCACAATCTCAATCAAGTACGCTCCCCTTAGTCAACCAAATGTGTAATTAATTACAAAATGTACACACAACCAAGTGAAACGTCATCTTTCATAGAATTTGTTAAACGCGAAATCTTAAAAAATCCAGGTTGATGTATAAATGAAGGGTCATTTCCGACCAATTTTTTTTTTTTTTTCTTAGTCACTCCACGCCCATACCGAAATATATCGCAGAAAAGAGTTCCGTAAACCGGCCATGCACGGCAGAGATGACGACCCGTTGCTTCGAAAAAATAGGGATGAAGATTGAAAATCAAGGAGTGGTGCACCATAGATTTCTGAAGCCATTACATTTTTTCTTTTTTTGGCATGCAAATTATATTTATTTACCATAAATATTTATGTAATTTTCGGTGGATTTTCTCGGGATTATAATTTGATATATTTATTTTTTTCCTATATAACCCAATGCCTCTCACGCTATCAAAATCTCATTCATCAATTGACTGAACATAAAAATTAAGATCTTGGGTAAGTTTTGCACCGGAAGAACCGGCATTTCTCTTTCATTCACTTCATTTCGTAGTAAAGTGTGCGTAAAAATTTGTCAAATCTTAAACTGTTCATATAGCACTTGTCCTCAAATATATTGGAATAAGGCTTAATTTGTCGGTTTTTATTTTACGCAAGGGATTGTCAGATTGAGAAAGAATGGTTTTTGATTTCATTCCGTGACTTATGATTTGATGATTTGTGTTTTTGACAGGTTATGGAGAAATTTTTGATCTGTTTTATATTGGGATTGCTGTGTCTGAAATATAATAGTTATGCAGAATCTGTCCAATATTCTGCAATAAATTGTAGGAAGCATAGTGCAGTTTTGACAGATTTTGGTGGTAAAGGAGATGGGAAAACCTTAAATACCGCAGCTTTTAAAGCCGCCATTGCCAATCTGAGAAAGGTGGCGGCAGACGGTGGTGCGCAGCTTATCGTTCCACCCGGGAAATGGCTAACGGGATCGTTCGATCTCATTAGCCAATTCACACTTTACATACACAAGGAGGCTGTTATTCTTGGATCACAGGTATCACTTGATCACCTTAATATACTGTTCACTTGTCTTCTTGACCGTGGATTGACCTTCTATTTGTTGAATAGGATGAAGCAGACTATCCGCTAATTGATCCATTGCCATCTTACGGAAGAGGAAGAGATGTAGTCGGGAAAAGATTTGCCAGTCTCATTTCTGGAACGAACCTGACAGATGTCGTTATTACAGGTAGAATGATTCGAAACTTTGATGACATGTTTGGTAAAGCTGATGACACGATACCTATCCAATCCTGTCTTGTTTCGTGTATTTTTTTTTTTTTCCAGGAGGCAATGGAACAATTGACGGGCAGGGTGACATCTGGTGGAAAAAATTCAAAGCCAATAAGCTTAATAATACAAGGCCTTACCTCATAGAAATCATGAATTCAAATCAGGTCCAGATATCCAATCTAACCATGTTAAACTCACCATCATGGCACGTCCATCCTGTTTACTGTAAGAATGTCATAGTCGATTGGCTGACTATTATTGCTCCGGTCGATGTTCCAAACACAGATGGGATTAATCCAGGTGCAAAGAGGTTCAATGTTTTGATTAGTAAAAAGAAACATTAGTACCAAATAGTATTCCAAGTCTGATATTTTGTTTGTTGTCCTGCAGATTCTTGCACCAATACTCGTATACGAGATTGCTATATAGTTTCGGGTGATGACTGTATTGCAGTGAAAAGCGGCTGGGACGAATATGGAATAAGATTCGGAATGCCAACACAACATCTTAGTATCAAAAGGTTAACTTGCATTTCACCAGACAGTGCTGTCATTGCTCTTGGCAGTGAAATGTCTGGTGGGATCCAAGACGTTCGAGCAGATGATATAACTGCCATAAACTCGCAGTCTGGGGTTCGAATCAAGACAGCCCCCGGACGAGGAGCTTACGTGAAAGACATATATGTCAAGAATTTTAAAATGTATACCATGAAATATGCTTTCTGGATGGCAGGTAATTATAATTCACACCCTGATTTGGGTTTTGATCCAAAAGCACTTCCTGTTATTCAGAATATAAACTACAGAGACATGGTTGGAAAGAATGTTAGCATAGCCGGGAATCTCGCGGGAATACAGGGCGATCCCTTTACTGGGATTTGCATTTCTAATGTGACCATCAATCTGGCTTCGGAATCAATGGATCTTTCTAAGAAATCGAAAGTACAGCCATGGAACTGCACTGACATTGCAGGAACTTCAAGTCGAGTTAACCCACAGCCCTGTGATCTGTTGGCCGAAAAACAACCAGGAAAAAGTGTAGATTGTGCTTTCCCTGTCGATACACTGCCTATTGACAATGTTGAGTTGAAAACTTGTAACATTAACGTATAAAACTGTTTTCTCAGGACGATATACAATTCCTAGGTTTTGACTTTAGCTTTGTTTTCTTCCTTAATATCATGCCATCAAAGAAATAATAACGGTATATATAGTTTTCAGCCAATCACTTCCCAAAGAAATAGTAAAACTTTGAATCTCAACAGGTAATGCAGTGCTAAACATTAAATTTTTAAGAATTCTTGTTAATTGATTATCTATCAGAATAATGCTTCCTTTCTGATACTTGAGCCAACCGATGTTCTTTCAAAGCTATAAATATCACTTTTCTCGTCTAGAACTTTAGTTCGAGCATATTCTGGTGCAGTATAACTACCCCACTCAGGACCTAAGAAATCAGTGTTCCTGAAAGCAGAAATCTTAGGATTCCATTGTTGATCGAGTAATATGTCATTTGATTTTAAGTTATTATGAGAAGCTGTCGGCTCCATAGCCTCATGAAAGTAGGCCAAGCTGGAAAAAAGGAAGAAATTTTCGCATCAGAATTGTATAAGCTAAATCTTCAGGAATATACACAAAAAGCTGAATTCAAGGAATTCGAGTATAGAGTAACGAACCCTTTTGCAATTCCTATGATTATCTTTGTTTGATATTTCATGTCAATTAGTAAGTGTAAATATTTCACTTATCTTGGACTTCAAAACATGACATTTTAGAGTAATTTGATGAACAAGATACTTAACTTTATTTGTTTATTGATTATTTTAGTTGAAAATCCGGTATTAGACGAGAATGGATGAAATGAAATGATAACTAATAATAAATAAAAAAATTAGTAAAGTTGAACATATTTTAAAAGTTGGGGACCAAGAAGTTGCGTCTGAAAGTTAAGGATCTCAATTGCAATATCTAAGGACTCAATCCGTACAAGAAAGAGAAAACAGGAACCAAATTATACAAGTGAAAGTATAATTTCTAGCAATTTGGGATATCTTGATTTAACTAAAATTATCATTCATCTTGAGACTATTTTAGGCATAAATTAAGGTCCATAAATAAAAATCTTGCATTCAATTAAGAAAAGAGGCGAGAGGTACAATCTTGAGGCAAAATTACACATCCAAATACATTAAATTCTTAAGATTTGTATCTTAATTTGGAATGTGAAGGTTGAAGAACACAATTTGTCCGAAGATATACCTACTTTGAAGAGGAGATTGATTATCCATTTGTGAGAATTGGATGCCAACGAAAAACAATTGCTAGGATCTTTAATCCTATTAATTTCTTAATTGTATGCAATTGATATTCAATTGCTTAATCATCAATTGATTGATTTAATGACAATGTTGAGATTAAAATGATATTTATTTATCCAATTCGTGCAATAAGTGACAAATATTGGTAAGAGATCGAGAAATAATTATAACTTATGCAATCATGATTGAATTACTACAAGTGAATATTTTTACATGTTAAAAAATTTGCATAAAAGTAAATCTGAATATGTGAATATAGTTAGTTTTGCTCGAGAGAGATTACTAATTAAAATTGGTTAATTCATTTGTTAATACATATGAAAATGGCGTTGAATGATGTTGGATTGAATGAATATTAAGTTACCTAAGGCCCCATTTGCTTGCACTTCAATTCCATGGAAGATGGAAATTAAATTTCATTTTCTACTTTTTTGCATATTTGATTGCCCAAATTTTCCATGTAATTGGTTTTCTATCTTTCACTCACATGCTCACATTTTCTTGATTTTTGAGGAAAAGTTTTTTAGAGAACTTTTTTTTTTATTTTTTTTATTTTTGACAATGGAAACAAATTTTATCTCTAATTGAAATAAATTATATCCCTTTAATGGACAATTTTCATGAAAAAAAAGTCAAACGAATATCAAAAGATCCAAAATTTCAATATTTAGTTCTAATATAAACTCTTAATTTGTTAATTGGTTACTACATTAATATAGATTGAAGTTAAATTTAGGGAAAAAAAATTTGTAATAAGTAATAATTCTTTGTGGGATGACATTTGAATGTAAACATTCATTTTACTACTTATTACGATCTATACACTTATAAAATCATTTGATCATCAAAAGACTAATTTTGCTTATGCAGTAATGTCGCATTCAATGTGAAATAATGAGATTGTATAGTTCAAATTTTATGAGAAAGAGGGAGATGAGAGAGAAATGTGAGAAATAATGAATTGTCACATTATCAATAATTTATCCTTATGATGATAAATAGCATTACTCTAAATATTGTCATATTATTCATACACTAGAATCCTATGGATCAAAGTAATATACATTATAAGATTGAATACCATACAACACAATCAATGAGATTTCAGATCTCTTTTCTCTCTCTTTTTTAGTTGACATTTTAAAAAGTATATCCTATTTTTTAAAACCCATTATTATAATTAATTATTTTTAATTTAAATATAAAATGATTGGATATAAAAGATGGTTACCAAATTTCTCTATAAATAGGACCTAGGGTCCAAAAGAAATAATAGTGAACTACGGAAGAAAAACACAATACTCCACGAGGAAAAATCACCTATAGGCTATAACAGTGTTGGAAAACAAAAATCAATGTAAGTTAGTCGATTCAGATGGATTTACTAACAACAATATTGTCGATAATTTTAATATTTTTTTAATATCTAGTACAATCGAGAACGAAAATTTCCATCGTTAATATATCTACAAAAATAGTCGATAATTAAAATCATATATTTATTTTTTATACTACTAATTAAAATTTCCTTCATAATCCTGAATACTTTTTTAATTGCTATTTGATTCAAGATGGAATTATTTAAAGGTAATTTTCATTTGAAAAAATTAGAACTAGACTCTCCAATCTTTCATCTCTTTAAGTTGGGTTTTGACTCCTCGAATTAATCATGTTGATCGCCGAAAAGGTCAAATTTCTTTAAAATGATTGTTTATACCCCCAATTTATAAATAAATATTCAAAGAAAAAAGAAAACCAAAATCTCTCAACAATGATTGTTTTTTACTGAACCGATTCATTTCTGCTTTAGTTACCTTTTTAATTCTTTCTAATAACAACAAAATAAATAAATTTTCCTTTCCTTCCCACTCGCCAATGGCGTGGGTTTCTACTTGATTTTGAATGAAAATTTCATGGGAGTACAGAAAACACACAGCAGAGAAGGTTCACTACTGACAATATATAAAAACTTTCTTCTTACTACTGGCAATAAGTTTTCGAGGTTCAAGTTGATAAGCTGCGATATCAAGTTAAGTACAAATTAAAAACACCTACCACAAGAACACTGTTGACTTATGATCCAAAATGAACAAAATTGCAGAAGAAATCGAAGTACAAACCTAGTATTTCAAAGAAAAGGTAAGCCTCGCGTTTGCTGACATAAATTCCGAAGTTGGAACTCTAATATGCAAAAACAATGGAAACTCATAAAAGAGAATATATCTGAGAACATTTTAACTTGGGGGTGGTGCACCATAGCCACCAGATCCACGTCCAAAGCCGGGCCTTCCACCAGAACCCTGCAGGTACACGAGAGTTAACTTTCATATGACAATAAACTACTGAAATCCCATGCCTAGCATATATTTATAGGAGAACCCTCGAAACAGGACAGGTAAACATCATCCATACAAGCCAAGAAACAAAAACCAGTCATACAATAAGTAATTCGCAAATAGATTTTAATTGATGCTAGGTTTCGCCATTTAGCAGTGATACCGTGATGTGTGAAGATGAAAAATAAGAAATATGTCTATTCATCTATCAATATGCCATCATTATTATATTCGAGTAATGTACATGAAATACAGTATGGCATTATAATACAGTGAGAATTCCGCCGTGTTTATTTCAACATCTGGAAAGGAAGGCGATGATAATAATGTTCAAAAAAGTATCCAAGGCCAAAGAAATCATGATATATTACCTAGCTCTAATTGGTAAAAGCTAAACCCCTGTTTGGTACACATTCTTCAAAATACATTCTTTCAAAACTCATTTTCAACCCCACATTCTTCAATAAAATAATATTTTTAATAACATCAATAACTTTTCCTTACTTCCCTCAATAATATCCATCAAACACACCCTAACTATGATATTAAATTCTTGAGAAGTACACAAGTTTTATGTTTTAGAGATTTAGCAAATGGGTGTTCAACATATACATTACTTAATGTCCAGTGTGACGTGCCAAAAACATAGTCCAAAAATACAGCATTTTGCAGTACTATTCAAGAAGCTTAGCCCTAGTTTGTCCCCATTTTTTCGAAAACTCATTTTTTCAAAACTCATTTTCAACCACACATTCTTCAATAAAATAATTTTACACGTAAATTGAATATTTTTTCTCATTTTTTAACCCCACATTCTCCAAAAACCACTATTCCAAAATACATTTTTCCTCAAAATGGGGCTCAAACAAGGGCTTATTATGAATTAGGCTAAAAGGGTTAACATTAAAATTATAGCACTTACTCAATCATTTTCATAGTGACCAGCAAACAATGACCTGAACGCATTTGGATGCACAATTACAAGGCCCTAAATCAACAATGCTCAGAATGCAGTTGTACTCGCTCAACTTAAAGTACTTTTACCCAGTAATTGCACAAGAATAAATATTTAAAGATAATATTTATATCTAGTTTAAAATTTTAAACAACATATGATCATGTAAAAAATTCCCAAGTTCAAGTCTCACCTAGAGACTCTGGCCATTTATGAAAATTGTTCATGCCTAAAATCTCGACAAAATTTAATTCAGTTAAACATGCAAGGAGAAGTTTCAGAACACAGTTTAAATATATAAGTTATCTCCTCGGTAATAGTTTTAAGCTTTTAGGAGATGGTTCAGCATAAATTATAAAAAGGTAACAAGAGAAAAAGGGTGGCTAATCCAATAGCAAAATCTTTTGTAACCCCACCTGAGGATAGAAGAAAGGGGCCTCCTACGGTCCTACCTAAAAAGTTATAAATGACTGATTCATGAGCGACGAAGCAATGTAAACCTGAATGCCTATAGATCCAGAATTACAAGGCCACAAATCACTTAAATCAGTGGGTTCATTTATTCTCTAATAAAAATTTAAAAGGCGTCAACCCCTAATCACAAAACAAAAGATAGCACAATTACTAATTCAACAGTCAAATAAGATACAGTATCTGAATATACAAATTACCCTGAAAGCAGGCTGGTAGTCAGCAGGGGCTCCACCTTTTTCACCGCTAAACTCGCCTGGGGGGCCTCTTGGCCCACCACGGTATCCATCCCTATCTCCAAACCTTGGTCTATCACCATCGAATCTTGGAGGTCCACTATTGCAACAAAGCCCAAAATACTTAAAATAAGCTATAGATTTCCAAAATGATAATAAGAAACTTATAATCCCTTGAACGTGTATGCATATCACAACTAATAACAAATGCACTTTAAATGAAGAAAACTAAAAAAACAAAAACAAAAACAAAAGAAAATAAAAAAAAAACTCAAAATTAATTAAAACAATTTTATTTTAACTTAATAGAATATCAGTGTAAATAAATGTCCATATTACAGTAGTGAATCATGGTTACTTCTCAATAAATCCAATCACATTCCTAAAAATTTTATATTAAACAAGACACTTAAAAACAAGAATCTGATTAACTCGAACGCAAATGAAAATATTTACCGCGGGCGGTCGCCTGGTGGTCCACCCATGGGACGGCCAAGGGGCTTGGCGGACTTCTTGAGAGTAGCTGGCACAATCTCCGAAGGAAGATTAAGGTATGTACGAAGGAATTCAATTCCATCGTTGGTCAAATACCAGTAATAGTGCATCCAGGCGAATGTCTCTCGCACGTACTCCTTTGACTTAAAGCTTTGCATAAGCTTAATCACCTGCAAGTTTGGGACATCAATCTCCGGGTGCTTAGCCAGGTTGTAATCCTTCTTCGCGTAGCACACGCCCTCTGTAAGTAAAAATTTTAAAAATTTACATCAGAATTCGACAAAAAGATGAAATGCTGCTAAGTGAAACTAATTAAAGGGAATATAACCTTGGAATAGGTACTTAGAGATCTCTCTCCGATTCTTCTCTGGGATAATCTGAGATTAAATCACAACATATTTGAAAATTAATTTCCATTTCCTGTAAAAATTATATTAACTACAAAGAGATGAGTAATAATACCATGGCTGCTTGAAGATTTGTTAGACAGACAAAGACCAATTGAGAAGATGAAGAAGCTCCGGTGGATGCGAGTGAATAGAAAACCCTAAACCAGAAATTTTTTATATCACAGGGTTTTGATACGACTGTAGTGAATGTGGGCTTTTATCATTTTCACGAAGCCCATTAGATGTTTTATTGGGTAGAAATACATGGGCTTATTAGTTTGGGCTATTGAGTTGGGGTTTACTGGATTAGGTCCAACTCAGTCAGTGCTGAACATTAATGTGGAGACCAGGACCTTTTTTATTATATTTATTTATTTATTTTTAATGGAAATTTCACCACATACCCTTTTAATTCTCAAACTACCATTTTTAATTAAACCAGATTTTATCCCAAAACCTAAAATGAATATCCATCCTGCTGCCACCTATCCATCAACTGCCGCCGCAATCCATTGTCGGCACCACCATGTTCTTAGTAAAATAACATTCTGATTTGAGTGTGATTTTCCCAATCGTCTGTCTTCTTTCAATTCGAAACCCGAATCTAGTCACTTATGGAAAGTAAAGAACCTTAGTGTTTCAAGGCTCTCGAAATATAACATCTTATTTGATTAATAGAATGCCTACATGCGTACATAAATTCAAAACCTGAATCTAGTTTCCCTATTTCCAAGCACATTTTTCAACCTTCCAAATTGTTTTGGTTGTACAGCCTTTGTTCACCATAATTCACCTCAGTTAAGTAAATTGGCCCTCAAGTCTATTAAATGCATAATTTTAACAAAAAAAGGTATAAATGTTTTGATCTTTCCTCAAAAAAAAAAAAAAATATATATTTCAACTCATTTTATGTTACATATTTCAAAACCACTCCATGCTATATAAAAATTTCTCTTCAGGGTTATCAAATAAAATTACCCTTTTGCCTAAGACTCCCATATTGCTTGACGACTGCCTCTACTCGCTCTTCATGCAAATTACTTTTGTTCGCATTTAATGTGACTTAAGCATCAAAGTGTGAACAACAACTAACCACGAAGTCGAACACACCGACCTTAAATTGCTTGGTGGATTTCCTCACCATACTTGAGAGTTGATGTGGGAGCTTTCAAGTCTTCAATGTCAACATATTGAATGACCTTTCTAAGCAATTAGTTTTTACTATTTATTAACTCATGGTTTTTTTAAACATCAACTACTCTTCAGTAGGATTTCTCTAATGCTGGCACGGACACGATATCCATTACCTGGGCATCAGTGGAGCTGATCAACAATCCAAGGATACTCAAGAAAGCACAAGAATAGATAGATAAAGTTCTTGGAGCCCATAGATTGGTGCAAGGATCAAATACCCCAAATCTACCCTACATTCAAGCTATCTTAAGGAAACTTTTCGGCTTCACCCTCCGGCCTCCGGTTCCCATGTTTAATAGAAAATCCATAACCGATTATCTGATAAAAGGGTATACAATTCCAGAAGGAACTTCGCTTTTTGTTAACATTTGGTCCATCGATATGAATCCCGAGCACTAAGGAAGGTCATTGGATGCCATAGATGTTAAGGGGCAATATTTTGAGCTACTGCCTTTTGGCACAAGAAGGGAATGAATGATGGGATCCCGGGAAGGGAAATCGCATGGAACTCGCGGAATTAATTCAAAACGTCAGGATAGCCCAAATTCAAGTTAGAGAATGTAAAATCTTGACCCGAGTCTCACGAATCTAGAACCTAAGGTATATTAAACCTTAGACCCGTTGATACTCGAAAACAAGAATCTCGATTTGCGAACGCCACAAAGAGTGTCAAATCCTTTGATAAGTTCTAGATTTTGAACGCACAACTATTAAAACAATATTTGATAAGTTCGAAAGTTCAATCAAGAACAAAGAGATAAAATCTCAAAAGTTTAATTCATCAAAAGTCTTTTTCAATAATGAAATAAACTAATAAAGTCTCTATTTATACTAAAACATAATTAATGTAGTTAAAACGGAAAATAAGTCTAAATATTACAAAAGATATCAAAAAGATTATATTTTAGTCAAACTAGGAAACTCCCAAAAATTGAAAATTTTTGGCCTCTTTTTGTACCATGCGGTCGCATAGTTATACGATTTTCCGTCAACTAGTTTTCGACATGTTTCTGTGCGACCACAAGCCCAATAATACCATGCAATGATGTAGCCTTGTACAAAATTTCGTGACGATTCTGAATTATACACATGGGCGAAAATCCAACACATGAGCTGAGAGTTATGTCCATTTTAATCCATGATACTCGTTTTCTTTCCAAATATCTTCCAAACCTTGAATCCAACTCATTTCAGCTCCCGAGCCCTTCACGAAACTTGATATTTGGCTTGTTGACTTCTTCAATTTGAACTCCGTAGCTCTACCAAGTGATTGTCTGCTCTGGGTCATATCATCTCATCTCTATTTGAAAGGATTCATCCTCGAATCCGTGCCTTGTGATCGCATGGGGGATAACCAGCCTACTACCCATCTCATCACTGCACCACTTGGATCAAATCTAAAAATTTTCCTTCCATGGCTTATGATCAATACATGGTATCCCTCCATTTTCTAAGTATGTATGTATTGAAGCACAAACTCAATCAGCCATAGATATTGTATGAACTCCCACGTACAATGATCAACCCCGAAAGAACGAATTAAGCAAAATACGGTTGACATTTTAGCTTCCCAAAAATGAGATATGGGTCCTCGTACTCATGATGTATCGCCTCCACCACATCATGCTTAACGATGAAACTCTGCTCTTCACTCCCCATAATTTTTTCAACAATTTGCTCAACACCCTCTTCTATTTTCTCACTCTCATGCTGAACAACCTCATCTATTTTTTTATCTTCCTGCTGAACCATCTCTGCTAATTTTTCATCAGCCTGCTCGTGCACCTCTCCTCTTTTATTTGCCCGCTCTCCTCAATTTCAACTGCATCTTTCAATTCATCTTCCATTCTAGAAAAATTTATCACTCTCACCTCTCACCTTCAATTGGTCTGCAAAAGATTGTTCCAGTCTCAAGCCAGCCAGAGTGATTTTTTCCCATTCTGAAGAAACATATACCCGTTCCTCCCCATATCATAAACAACCTTCATCTCATTTCTCCAAGGTCTCCCAAACAAGATATGAAAAGATTTTAATGGCACTACATCACACCAAATTTCATCATTATACCTTCTTAAGATGAAATTTACTAGAACCCGATTGGTCACATTTACCTTCCCGCCCTCCTTTAGCCAAGTCATCCTATAAAGCCTAGGGTGTTGCTGTAAAGGTAATCCCAATTTTTCAACCATCGTGATACTAGCCAAATTCGACATGTACTTCTTATCATTAGCCAAACTACAAATTTTACTACCCACAAAACATCGAGTTTGGAAAATATGTCCCCAATCACCATCCATCCTTTACATAGGATTTTTGTTTTTAAGATTTCAAAAGAATTCTAGGAACAAGATGAGAGTTTAGACATCGATGAGCAATAAGGAATTTTTTTTCTTACTCGAAAGCACAAACGAAAAAAAAGAACGATTTTTTTTATTTTTTTAAAAGAAAATAAAAAAATAGATATGGATGATTCAAGATGTGAAAATCACACAAGAATCAAACTGGGATAACGATAAAGAACTTGAATCTGGAGCCCAAACTCTGATACCAAATGACGGGATCCCGGTAAGGAGAATCGTGTGGAACTCGCGGAATTAATTTGAGAACGTCGAAAAAGTCCAAATTCAGGTTGTAGAATGTAGAATCTTGACCCGAGCCTCACGAATCAAGAACCTAAGGTATATTAAACCTTAGACCCGTTGATATGCGAAAACAAGAACCTCGATTTGCGAACGTCACAAATGGTGCATAATCCTTTGATAAGTTCTATGTTTTGAAAACCACAAATATTAAAACAATATTTGATAAGTTCGAAAGTTCAGTCAAAAAAAAAGAGAGAAAATCTCAAAAGTTTAATTTATCAAGTCATTTTCAATAATGAAATAAACTAATAAAGTCTCTATTTATACTAAAACCTAATTAATGTAGTTAAAATAGAAAATAACTCTAAATATTACAAAAGATATCAAAAAGATTATATTTTAGTCAAATTAGGAAACTCCCAAAAATTGGAAAATTTTGGCCTCTTTTTGTACCATGTGGCCACATGGTGTATTTCTATGTGGTCGCATGGTTATACGATTTTTCGTCAACTTGTTCTCGACATGTTTCTATGCGACTGCAAGTCCAATAGTACCATGCGATCGCAAGGCCTTGTGCAGAATTTCATGACGATTCCAAATTGTACTAATGGGCGAAAATCCAACACCCGAGCTGAGAGTTATGTCAATCTTAATCCATGCTACTCGTTTTCTTTCCAAATATCTTCCAAACCTTGAATCCAACTTGTTTCGGCTCCCGAGCCTTTCACGAAACTTGATCTTTGGCTCGTTGACTTCTTTAATTTGGACTTCGTAGCTCGACCAAGTGATTGCCAGCCCTGGGTCATATCGAAATGTGCCTTGGAATTCTTCTAGCCATGCAAGAAGTGCAACCCGTGCTCATACCTATAGTGAAATTCTTTAATTGGAAATTACCACCATTTGATGGAGATCATCCTAGTGGAATTGATACAAGTGAACAACCTGGATTGACTTCTCTAAGGACTCATCTTGATCTTGTGTGACTTCAGGCTTCTGTTACCAAGAGTTAAATAGTGATCTGCTAGGCAAAGTGGAGTACTGTATGTCACTGATAAGCTAAACTAGTGTTGGACAACTCCCAGAATAGCTATATTTACGGATCTCAACTGCAAGAGAATATAAGAGAAATAATGAAGAAGAAGATGATGTTAGTGGGAATTTTCTGTATTATATTCAACTCAATGTAAACAAACGTGCACTAAAGGAAATAACTCACTTATCATTTCTTTTCTACCATCTACCCACCCTACAAGTTTATTTATAATCCACCCACTCTCCTAACGAATTCCTAACAAAGTGAATAACAACTCCTAACAAAATGAGTGACTCAATCGAATACTAGAAGCTACTACTGTGCTCTACTGTCATATGGATTGCTCCACCATGTGATTGTTGAATTTTTGGAGCCTTGAGTATGTGAACTTAATTGGGGGCTTATCAAATACCCAGCCCCAATGCAGTCACCTTGTTCACAAGGTACAGAGCAGAAAACTGTTGATTGATTAATTCAAATGGCTCCTACATAGCTTCCATTGGTGACATGCCCTTCCATTAAATCAAGACTTCCAATTCCCCAGCTGTCCTTGATTTCGAGTTCTGAAACCTAAGATCAGATCTGGTTCTACGAGTAATTCCCAATCTTTCCCAGTTGAAGGGATAATGGGGAGACCAAATATACATCTCCTACCACTTTCCTCAATTCCGAAACGTGAAAAATAGGATGGATATGCATTATGTCCAGCAATGCTAGGCCCCCACCCTTACTAACACCTCAAAAAGACCGTAATACCTTGGAGCCAACTTCTCATTCGAAAGTAACCAATGACTTGAGTCTGTAGGGCCACATTTTCACATACACCCAATCACCAACAGTGAATTCGACCTCTCTTTTGTGCTTGTCTGCAACTAACTTCATTTGTCGTTGCGCTTTATGCAAATGTACCTTCAATTTATTCGAAAGTTTATCCCTCTCTAGCATCTGTTGTTCTAGAGATGAAACAACTGTGGACCCTCACTCAAAATGCAATAACAGGGGAGGGTCGCGTCCATATATGAAGCTTACATACCATTGTTTAGGTTTGATAGAGGCAAAGCCTCTAAGATAAGTCTCCACACCCCTATTCACCACTTCGATCTGCTCGTCAATCTGGGGTGGTATACTGAACTATGTTTCAACATTGTCCCTTGCAACCTGAATAGTTCATTCTAAAATTGGCTCACAAATACCTTATCCCCATCGGAGACAATGGAGCGGGGTAGCCCATGTAGCCTAACCACGTCTTTTGTAAAAATGGCAGCAATAGATAGGGCTGAAAATGAATGTTTTAGCCCAATGAAATGCGCTTACTTACTCAAACGGTCAACCACGATTAATATAGAGTCGAACACCTCCGAGATTGGATGCGCTTCCACAAAATCCATCTAAATATCCTCTCAAACTTTATCGGGAATTGGCAATGGTTGAAGCAATCCCGCCAATGCAAGAGTTGAATAGTTGTGTTGTTGGAAGATGTCGTAAGCAGCCATATACACCCTAATGTTGTTTCTCATCCCTTTCCAAAAGGATATTTCAGCCACTCTTCTATAGGTCTTAAAGAAGCCCACACGTCCCCCTATCTTGCTATCATGGCCCTCGTGTAAGGCCATTTGTACCAACGGGGAGTCTTTGGGAAATACGAGTCTGTTATTGTAAAGCAAGTGACACCGAAGAAGAGAGTACCCTAGAGAACTGATTGACCCTTACGCAATGAAGTGCATAACACTCCTAAGTTGGCATCCTCATCTACTACATTCTTTATCTCACTGAATTCCGTAGTGCTCAGAAAACTTAGGACCATTAAAGTTGCTGTAACATCCATGCGAGATAGTGCATCCCCTATTTTGTTTTCTAACCCGACCTTATACTCGATGTCAAAGTCAAAACCCAACAGCTTGGCCAACCATCGTTGATATTCCTGATTCACATCCCTCTGTTCCAATAGAAATTTGAAGCCACGTTGATCAGCTCGTATTACAAATCTACGACCTAATAAATAATGCCTCCATTTTTGTATTGTGAAAACAATGGCCCCTTTCAACTTTCCTTGGGCCTGCAGTGGAAGCACCTAACTGAAGAATGCAATTGGCTTGTGATTTTGCATGAGAATTGTCCCCAATCAATACCTAAAAGCATAAGTCTCAACAATAAACCACTGTGTGAAGTTGGCTAGTCCCAAGACAGACACAGTGACCATGGCATTTTTCAACTTTAAGAAGGCAGCTTCGGCCTCTTCATTCCATCCAAAGCCGTCTTTTTTCATTGTTGTGTTAGCGGCCATGCTATGCTTTCTTATGATTTGACGAACCGACGATAATACCCTGTCGCCCCAAAATTCCTTTCAACTCCTTGATAGATTTTGGCCTGAGCCAATCTTTCATAGCCACTATTTTAGATTCATTAGCCGCCACCCCTTTGTAATGGTTGATACTCAACACCACACCAATTACACACTGATTGAATTAACAAACTCAAATGACAAATGGAATTTTATTAATTCTGAAGGAAACAGTAACAGTAGAAGAAAAAAGTACAATGAAATTGAGAAAGAGGTAGATGAAGACTTGGAGAGAAAGAATTTCAATTCATACTACACATATTCTATTCTTCTCATTATAATTATATAACCAACTAGCAAGGAAGAAAACGTGAATGTCAGGAAGGAAAACATGACTGATATTTAAAATTGATTACAACTCAAAACGAAATCAATAACTACTCAAAACCACACTTAATTCCTAACTTAAAACGACGCCTTCTTCCATTTGAAAATTGGTTGTGACCGTTATTCCTTTTCTTCTTCTTTCCCTCTTGGTTTGCACCTGCTTCTCTTCTTCTTTTGCTACCATTTCCAGCGATCCTCTTCATCCTCTTCGTAACATCCATCTCCCTTGGACCAACTTTGTCCCCAAGGTGCAGAAGATAGAGGAATAGCACTCCCTTTTGGTTCTGGTAACTCAAAAATGGGTACCTCATTCTCACTAATTTTCTTCTTCAATAGTGATACATGAAAGACAGGATGAATTTGAGCTTCAGCAGGTAACTCCAACTTGTATGCAACATTTCCCAGTCTCTGAATTATTCTGTAAGGGCCATAGTACTTAGCAGCCAATTTCCTGTTAACTCTCCTATCCACAGAGTATTGAGCAAATGGGTGCAGTTTAAGATATACCCAGTCTCCTAGCTGAAATTCTCTTTCACTTCGATGTTTATCAGCATATAACTTCATCCGAGCTCTGGCATGTGCCAAATTTTCTTTGAGGATCTGGTCCATCTTGTGCCTCTCTTGAAGTAATTCATCCACTACTGCCACATTGATCTGTTGGTATGGACCTAACACCAATTGAGGGGGTTTGATTCCATAAAAGGCCTCAAATGGGGTCATTTTAATAGAGGTGTGGATGGTGGAATTGTACCACCACTCCGCCATACTCATCCATCTATTCCACTACTTGGGATGCCAGTGAGCCATGCACCTAAGGTACATTTCTAAGCACCAATTCAGTCTCTCCGTCTAGCCATCCATTTGAGGGTGATAAACAGAGCTCAGTTGTAATTTAGTTCCCAGTTGTTTGAATAATTCTTGCCAAAATGCACTTGTGAAGATCTTGTCTCTATCTAAAATGATATTATGTGGCATCTAATGAAGCTTGAAGATGTTATCTAGGAATAGTTTTGCAACGTTGGTAGCTGAGAAGGGATGTGATAGAGATAGGAAGTGGCCATATTTGGTGAACCTATCTACCACCACCAAAATGACATTCTTAGCTCTAGAACTGGGTTCTATAAAGTCCATTGAGATGTGGCTCCAAGGATATTGCGGTTCCAATAATGGTTGTAGTAGGCCAGGATAGGCAACATGCTCCCTTTTACACCTTTGACATGTGTCACACTCCAAAACCTCCTGTTTGATTTCTTTCACCATTCCAGGCAAAAAAAAAAAAAGTGATTTTTAGCCCTGTGAATGCTGGCTTGGACCCCAAAGTGTCCTTCTTCCTAAGATGAGGGTATAGCCTCAATTAATTTCTGCCTCATACATGCTTTAGAGCCAATTTAAATCCTGGATTTATACTTAAGCAACACATCCTTGTAGGTGTAATCAGGTTCTGATTTTCCATCAAGGAGTAAGGCAGTGATTTTGCTCCCAGCTTCCTCATCCCCTTGGTAACTTGTAATCACTTCCCGAATCCAAGTTGGGGTCATGGTTGTTAAGGCAAAACATTCAACTTTCTCATTATTCTCTCTTCTGGATAAGGCATCTGCTACGTTGTTGTCTATCCCTTTTTTATATTGGATTTTATAGCCAAGGCCCAATAGTTTGGTTAACCATTTCTGCTATATTGAGGTTTTAAGTCTTTGCTCCAGCAAATATTTAAGGGATTGATGGTCAGTTTTTATGATTAAGTGATGCCCTTTTGGGTAGTACCTCCACTTCCCAACTACTGTCACAAGTGTTAAGAGTTCCTTCTCATATATGGATAGGCCAAAATTCCTACAGTTGAACCATTTACTTAGGTAGGCAATAGGTCTCTTATTCTGCATTAAAACAACCCCCATTCCACCATGACATGCATCAGTTTCTATCACAAAGGGAATGGTAAAGTTTAGGATGGCCAATACAGGAGAAGTACTCATAGCAAGTTTAATTCTTGTAAAGCCAGGTCAGCTGCTTCATTACACTAAAACTTATCCTTCTTTAAAAGATCCGTTAGTGGTTTGGCCATAGCCTCATATCTTCTCACAAACCCTCTATAATAGCTTGTAAGTCCTAAGAACCCCCTTAACTGTTTGACATTTGAAGGTGTAGGCCACTCTTACATAGCAGCAATCTTGGAGGGATTTGCAAACACTCCTTCAGTTGTGATAATATGCCACCAAGTATTATATTTTGGACTGACCAAATGAACATTTACTCTTCTTAGCATAGAGTTGGTGTTCCTTTAGTAGCTTTAGAACCTCAAACACATGCTTGCGGTGGGTCTCCAAATTCTTGTTGTAGACCAATATGTCATCAAAGAAGACCAACACATATTTCATAAGTTGCTCCCTGAAAACTTCATTCATCAAGCATTGAAAAGTGGCAGGAGCATTTGTGAGTCCGAAAGGCATTACCCTGAATTCACAGGGCCCTTCATGTGTTTTAAAAGCTGTTTTGTGAATGTCTTCTTTAGCAACCCTCATTTGGTGGTACCTTGCTCTCAAGTCTATCTTGGTAAACCATTTTGATTCCTTTAATTCATCTTGTAACTCATCAATCAATCTATACCTACATCATCATCAATATCTTTCTCTCGATCAAGAAGATTAGT
>CAIGRN010112515.1:0-11660 GCA_903798345.1 Fraxinus anomala | reverse complement strand
CATTCTTGTTGGATCGGATCATATTGTGTAAGGTGTTATTATTGCAGCTATATTTGTGTGACCACCTATGTAGTCTAACCCGAAGATTAAAAATTAAGTTCTATAACAATCAAATGTTTGTCCAAGTGAGAGAATATTAGAATAATTCTATTATATGAGCTTCCATTTGATTGTGAATTTTACGGGTTAGTATGGTTTGCAATGATACTGTAATTAGACCCAATATGTTAAGTGATCACTTGGGTCATTGTACATCTTACGGGATTTATTATTATAATGTGGTAATTTTAAGTATGTGGGCCAGAATTATGTAAACCCTAATTAAGGTTAGAGTCGGTAATGAGCCGATTTTATGTTTTCCTATATAATAGCTAGGTCACTTATCCTCTCCATAGTGTTTTGGCTTGTCCCATTGACGGCTGAATATTTTGAGAAGTAATGAGAGGAAGATCTAGCTGGTAATATTCATACATAAAAATGTCTTCTACATGTATAAATTTCTAACTATCAATTAGAATATGTGATTCTTATTCTTAGCATGATTGCTATGAAATTATCAATATTGACCGCTCATCATGAAGGCAACGGCTTGGGATAATTAAACCATAGTAAACAATTGCCNGGCAACGGCTTGGGATAATTAAACCATAGTAAACAATTGCCAGTATTTATTTCTTTTCTCTGCAATGCTCTCTTAGAATCACAAAGTGGGTTTTTTGTTTCCTGGTATAGCAAAACTAACAATTTAAATTTCGAAAGGATGAAATCCATATCGATTAAGGCCCTTCATTGATTATAATTGGGAGATTACAAGTATCTTCCTAAATTCCTCCAAAAGATAATTTAGGGAAAGCGAGAGATCGAAGCTGAAGATGCTCTCAAGAATAACAGTCACATCATTTATTAAGGGTGTGCATATGTAATGAGATAAAAAATTGCTACAATTTGGTTGTGGTGGCAGGGGCAGGGGCTATGGAGAAGGAATAAGATGTGGAAGAAGAAGAGAATAATAAGAGATTTTTATTTTATTTTTAATTTTTAAATAATTTATTTGGAATTCATTTGCATTTTTTAAAATATTTGAGAGTATTGTTGCAATTAGTTCTTTATTTTTCTTTTATTCTCCTTTTGTTTTATTTAAATAAGAGAGTATATTCGTCATTTCACAAATTTTTATTGAAAAATTAGATGAAAATGATTATTTCCTCAATGAAAAGTTGAAATAGAGGTGAAAATGCAAAAAAATGTAATGTTTGAACGTTTTACACAATGAACTTCACATGTAAGGAAAAATGTTTTGTGCTAATAACCCATTCCAAAATCCCCTTCAAAGCTTTCAAATACACACCTAGGTTTCTCTAGGATTAAAGTATTCCACAAAATGTGATAAATATTCTAATTTTGAGACTATAAATAATCCAAAGTGCATTTTTCTTTTTGTTTTTCCTTCTTCAATATAAATATAAAATTTTAATTGTTGAATATGTGATTTTCGTTTACTAGGAATCTCAAGTCACGATGTTAAATAGGTTGAGCATCCATAACTTCACTTTTGAAGGTTGACATCTATATTTGTACTCATGCAAGGATGAGCTAATTTTAGATTGACTTCTAAAATTATTTTAGGCAAAGTAAGTAATTAATTTATAAATACATTTTTCTTTTCACTTTGAAAGGGATGTCAAATGACTTGTTTGTTCATAACTTTTTCAAACTTTAGTTAAAATATCATTTTTATCAACATATTTTATAAGATATACAAATTTTACTCACCTTTTATCCGACATTTCATAATATCACAGTTATGATTTGCAATGTTTTACCAAACTTTACTTAGCCCATGTTTGAATTGGATAAAAATTAACTTTTTAATATTTTTTTATGAAAGTTGATGGAATACATGATTAAAAAATGTATAAAAATTGTAACTCCAATAAAATGTTAAATTGGAAATGAATTTGAGAAAAAATAAATTTAATAAAAAAGGCCAAACAAAAGCTTATTTCGTCTGGATTGACTCTAGCGGAGTGACAGAATTCTCCTTATGAGTTTGATCATAGCTTGTTATCCAAGTTTCAGGAATAATTTTGAGCAATTCCAGACGGGGAATTTGTCTGGGCACATATGTACAAATGGGTACATGATCTGACTCAACATGAATAAGTAGAGCATCTTCTGTTCCTTGAGATTTTGCAAAATCAAGAGAATGATTTTGAATTCTGTACACCATCTGATAATGAAGAGTGGCTGCATATGTGATAGAAGATGGTACAGCTCCAACTATTTAAACTTGAACTTTCAAAGCTGAAAGTAACTGTGGGTCAGATATAGGCATATTGAAGTTTGGAAACATGGTCACCAAAACAGTTCTAGCGTTGAGAGTTGTTTCAACTGTTCCTATGCAAGCATGCTGATACTCAGCGAAACGAGTATCAAGCAAGGCAATCCTTGAAACTGTGGGGAGACCTTTTCTTCCATGAAGGGTTAAAGCAAATCTGACAGCTCCAAAGTAGAGGTGAGTATATCCTTCAGATAACCATACTCTAGGTAGATGAGATGGTAATTCAAGTGTAACAAACTTTTCCTTTTCTGTAGTGGGCAGAAGATGTTGATCAAACTTTGTGGCTTGAACAAATTCTTTGGCTTGGAATTTTTTAGGAGAAATGATACTTCGGACAACTTTAGAGATGCATAGACGAGGTTTAGTGTAAGGAAGATATGGATTTACAAGAGGAAGATCTGTGAGTGAGACTTTATCAGACTCAGAAAGATAAGATATCTCATAGAGATATTCCATCTTAGAGGCATCAGATTTTCTAAAAGAAAAGGAAGAAGAAAAGGATACTGAAGAGGATTTAGATAAAGGAAAATGATTAGAGTTTTCTGAAGAAGACATGATTGAAAAACATTCTTCCTTAGTTTTTTCCAGTACTTGATAACATAAATTATCCTGATATGAGTAAGATAACAACATGGCTCTGATACCAAATTAGCGGAGTGACGACGGTATTCTAGCCCACAACAAGGACATATCATGTCAACAAAGGCCTGACTCTTGGATTTGCTGTGAATCGCTGTAACCCCGGACGGATCATATAGTCAGTATAACACTTTCTGATGCAGAGGTTCACCATGAGGTACAACTGCAGAGCATACTTATGCTTCTACTCAGATCTTACTCCATATCATTCAAACGTATAATTATCACATACTTTCTAAAACCAAGAAAGAACTGAAAAGTTTTAGAAGAGCATGATTAGAGCACACTGGAATTTTTATTTCTGAATTTCGATATCTTACAATGAAGAAGAGCTCTCCTTTTATAGAGGAAGAAAAGTATAACAAACAAAATAGACTTATGCATATCTCCGACAAGATATACACGCATCATTATTTTACATAGATTTATCTTCCTTTTATAAAAGAAAGATTCTTATCACAATAATTTATACTAACAAACAAGTGACTCAACAAGCAAATAAACAACTTTTTTTTAAAAAAAAAAGAAGATTTTCACTTTAATAAAGCAAGTCTTACTTTAATAAAGTAAATCTCATCATGATATGGTGTTGTCTTTTCTCATGGTATATCCAAGTTCATTGAATCTTCTGGTCGTAAAGGCAATCCATGATGATTCAACCATGGTTCTTGAATTTGGGTTTCTGTCGATTCTTTCTTATGTTCTTGTAAAATTTTCATAAGTTCTGGTTCATCAATTTCATATGGATCTTGTGAATCTTGAAATTGTTCAGTCTAGCTAGTTTCTGCTTCCATTGATTTTTTCTTCCTTTTTTCTGATTGATTGCTTGATTCTGCCTTTTCTTTTCCTTTTTCATTTTTCAATGGATTTTGATATTGAAGGCACCAAGTCTCCCAAGTGTCTGCTTTTAGTTCATTTACAATTTTTTAAATTTCTTTTTCAAGAAATTCTTTTTCTTTTTCAACACTGCGATTCAAAGTGTCAAGAAGTTGTCCTGCAATTTTCACTTGTTTTCTTCTTAGCTGTCTTCCTTCTGGAGTGCTCTTTAAATATCTAGACGTTTCTCCAAGACTTTGTGCAGGTCTTCCAAGATACAGTTGTCCTCATTGATACTCAAATGCATAATCATATTCTGGGTCACTTACCTTATAGAATCTTTGAAAATGTTTATCCTGGTACATCTGAATGTCCTTTGCAATTCTTTGAGGATATTCCACTGGCAAAACTTCTCATGGAGCATCATCTTTATAGTCTGGCCAAATCTGTGGAGGAATAGTTTGATTGATTTCTACCATTTTTCTTCGAAATTCATGAGCATAACGTTCTCAGTTTTGATGCACGTTGAATGGTTGAACTGTATGCTCCTTAACATGAGAAAAATGAGCATATGTTCCTGCTTCAGTGAAATATCCATGTCTTTGAAAACTTAAAGTCACATAAACACCATTTTTAGAAGTTCTGAGATCTTTAAATTTCAAAGGGAATGCTTGAAACATTTTTATCCAGTGAGAAATTGGATAGAACCACTCAAAAACTTTTTCGCAAAATGATCAATGGTTTTGAATGGAAAATCCAAACTCATTTGACAGAATGTATCAAGTGCATTTGAAATATTAAAAGAAATTCCAATTTGCCAAAGATCTAAAAAATACCATAAAAACAAAGTTTTTCTTTTGAAAATTTTAGTGCTGTAGTGAAATGGATCAAAACGGAAGAGTGTAAAAAATGGATAGTCTGGATGAAATCCAAGACCACAAAGTATTTCAATTCCAGTTTGTCTAATCACAATGGATTGGTATTTGAGCATGAGATCTTTGAATCTAGATTTGAGGGTTTTGTTTCTGATAAGCTCATTGACCTCAGGAGGGAAAGGATCCAAGGAAGGAAAATGATTTGAACATTTTGAACTCATCATATAGATGATTGGAATTGAGGGAGGAATGATTTGAGAAATTTTTGATTTGGAAAGAAGGTCTAGTAGGAGGTTGTGTTTTCCTTTGATATGTTTAACATCAAAGTCAAAGTTTGAAAACCACTCTGCCCATCTGAGAAGTTGGGAATTCGGAATTTGTTTTCTCTTAAAATAGAGCATTTTTGGAAAAGCTGTCAACCAAAAATTTGTGTCCAATAAGATGGAATTGGAGTTTTTCAATTCCTCTTTTTACTACAAGTATCTATTTAAAAGTAGAATGATAGTGCTTCTCAAATTCTGTGAATGATCCACTTTTGTATCCACATATACGTTTCTTTCCATCATTCTCTTCAAGTAATATTGTTGCCCAAGACAATCACTTGCATCTGTTTGAAGGATGCGTTTTCCATCAGTAGGAATTTGTAAAGCTGGAAGATCTTTAACCTTCTGCTTTATGGTTTGAATTGCTTGAGTTTGAGCTACTGACCAAGATGGAGGATTTTGTTTAAGCATAAACTGCAATGGTCTGATGATTGATGAAAGATGATCAATAAAATCTGTCATGTAATTGGCAACTCCGAGAAATTGTTGAACTTCCCTCTTTGTCAAAATTTTCATCTAGAAATTTAAGAAATTCTTGACCAACATGCAACTATAATGAATACTGACCATCTTTAATATGCATTCCCAAGAAATCCGCTTCTTTGACTCCAATTACCATTTTCTTCTGAGAGAGCATAATATCATAATATTTAACAAGATCTGTAAATCTGGAAAGCAAATTGGTGTGAGATTCTTCATCTTCAGAGAATAACAAGATATCATCAATATACACCAAAGTTGTATCCAATAATGGATCAAATATTCTTGTCATTACTTTCTGAAAGATAGAAGGGGTAGTCTTTAAACCAAGGGGCGTCACCGTCCATTGGAAATGATGTTTTGGAATACAAAAAGCTATTTTGTGCCTTTCTTCAGGTTTAATCCCCAACTACGAAAAACCTGCTTTAAGATCAAATTTTGGGAAAATCTTTGCTTATGACAAATTTGCAAACGATGTTTTTCTATCTGGAAGAGGAAACTTATCATTTGCAAGAAAAGCATTCAACGGCTTGTAATCAATGACCAATATAAGTTTTCCTCGAACTTCTTCACTCCTTTTGTTGACATAGAATGCTTGACATACCCATTGTGAAGTTGTTGGCTCAATAAGTCATTCAGTTTGTAATTGGAAAAGTTCTTTTGTGGCTAATTGAAGATGTTCTGGGTTCATACCAAGATGAATGACTTTTGTAGGATTAATATCTTCACTTCTTTTGAATGGAAGAGAAACAAAGAAATTCGGGTTTTTCCAAAGTCGATTTGTGCATTTGGTGAGGAACTCTGAATGAGATTTTGCACAACAATCTCAGATAAGAATATCTATGAGATTTGGAATGGTCATGGTAAAATATGTGGTCATTTGTATGTAAGGCTGGAAATAGGACTTATATCCGAAACCATTTGGGCGACGAATAACATTCTTTTCCCACAATTGTTTAATAATATCCCATGCAATGATGAGATCTTTACTAGGCAAAGATGATCCTAGTAATTTGTGAGAAATACCAAGTTCTGGGAAGAACTGAATTGTGACTGGTTTGCTGATTAATTCAGTTGAGAAGCTATCTCCATTTGCAGCTTGAAAAGTCTGTCTATAATTTTTCCACATGAACAGGAAGAATGGAAGGATTAAGAATAGAACGTGTTGCACCAGTGTCAAATAGTGCTGCAATTGTTATGGGTTTGTCATATTTTCCTGTAAGGATTTTTACCTCAATCATAGGCACTGAAATGAATGAAAAAACTGGATCAACAACTTGTACACCATAACATTCCTCTGTATCAACTTCATCAGAAAGACTTTCATCAGAATCATAGTCAAGAGCAAAAATAGTCTCTTGAGATTGTTCATCTTGTTCATAGAAAAGAGACTTCAAATCATCATCTCCACAATCAATCTTAGTAGCTGTAAAGATTTGATGGAGAATTCTGTCTTTCTTCTTGTTAGGACATGCTTTTGAAAAGTGACATTTCTTTCCACAAATAAAATATCTATCTCCTTTCTGTTTAGAAAATTTTCACCTGAAAAATCTTCTGAAAGGATTAAGAGAAGATTCCTTACAAGAAAACTTCATTCTTCTTTTATGGTACTTTTTCTTTCCTCTACAACCACAATCTTTCATAGAACGACTGCATTTAATCTGCAAATAAGTCTTATCACAAACCTTTTCCAACTTTCTTCCAGTAGCATTGATGTCTTTGAGGAAAGCATTTTGATTGCAAAGCTTCTTTAAAAGATGTGGCATTGAGAGGTTGTCCTTTCAACTCCATTGTTCTAAAGTTTCCTGACCAAGAGGCTGAGGAATAGACTCCAAATAAACTTGTTTGGTGTTAGTATCATCCATTCCACCAATAAGATATTACGTTTGAGCAGCATTCTTGAAGTGTTTTTCAAGATCCTTGGGATTGTACGAACAACACTTTAGTTTGAAAAATTCCTCTCTAGCAATTTCCTTATCATGATCCGACTTTCCACAAAATTCCCAATATAAGAAATTCAAGAAAGCTTCTGTAGTATTTGACTTTTGGGTAAATTGAAGTTGTCTGTATTCACCCATTGAATCATACCAATCTCTGAGAAATCATGTGATTCTTGCTAGAAAGGCTTTTATGACCTTTTTATAGGTCATATCTGGCTTTTGAAGTTCTACAGTACACCAGGCTTTCATTTCTCGTAGTCTGTATTTCCATTGTGATGGAGGAATATCATCAAAAGTGAATTTTGGTGAAGAATTTCCATTAGAATAGTAATTGTTTGTCACATGAGCTTCAAACATATCTTCATCAAATACTTCTGATTCATCAACAACTGGTTCAACTGGTGGTTGAGTTTGAGATTGACCTATTTGTGCTGGATCAGTCATATAGAAAGGAGGATTTTCTTTGTCAAACTCTTCATATGAATTTTTAGAAGATTTATCAAACTCTATTTCAGAACTGGTGTTATTTGTCATAGTATGGACATGAAACGATTGATTGTTTTGATTGTGAGTTTGTTGGAGGAAAGTGGAAATTGGGTTTTTGATCATCATTTGAGGTTGTTTTGAAGGATTTAAGGGTGGAAGTTTTTGAGAGGAAGAAATTTGAGAAAATGAGGATTGTCTTTGTCGAATGGAAGTTGGTCTGATATTTTTAGAAGGCATGGTTGCTTTTTTCTTATGTTCCCATTCTTCAGAAGTGAAGAGTATAGAAGTAGACCCTTGGTAGGTAGAAGTGTATAAAGGTCCTATTTGGGAGGATTGTGTATTGAAGGATGAAGAATGATAATATGGTGTTGATGGTGGGATCATTGGGTTAGACTCAAGAGAAGATAGCTGAATTTTCAGATTTTTGATTTCTCTTTCTTGAGCATCAAAAGGTATTTGGTTTTGTAAACGGTTCATTATGTCAGTGTGTAAGGCCTCAATTCTTTGTCTACAAGCTTGAAGATGGGTAAGAATAGTTTGAGTCTGTTGCTGTAGAGTTCTTTCAATCATTTACTGACTCTGATCAATCAATCTTTTTCAACAAAATATTTTGTTGTACGGCATTTTCTGACTGCCAATTCAAAGTTGCTTCACCTGTTGAAAGAGACTGCACTGATCCATCTGATTTCCTGGTGCTAGGATTTTTGATTTTCCATGAATGAGTAGACTGTTTTATTTCAAAAGTCTCCAATGAAGGAAAATCTTCTTGAGTGGGTGGACGAAACATTGCCATGGGAAGATGAGATGGGGGTGGATTATTATCCCAATCCCATTTTTTATAATATCTGCTACAATCTTCATCATCATCATCCCAACTAGTAGGAATGATAGGATCACCACTTCTTGGTCGTGGAGTATATTTGACATAATAGTCAAATTTTCCAGAGGATTCTCCAAAAGCTTCATATAACTTTCTTTGAGCACTCTGCTAATTAGGTGCCATCTAAGATGTCAACATTAAACGCATTTAGCCCCAATTTGACAATCATCATTTGAAAACTCTTTTTTCTACATATTAATTTTCAATTACACATTCATACAATTAAATATTTTAAACGTAAATTAAAAAATTTTATCTACTTTTTAACTACATATTCTTCTAAAAATCACTATTCAAAACATTAATTTTTTCAAAGAATGATTGTCAAACGAGGTTTAGTGTGGTATCATGTGGACGGATCCAGAAATTTACGAGTTGAAATTTAAATAAGTCAATCAAGTTTGAAATGAAAACAAGTTCTTACTTTTTTTTTTTGGCAAAATGCTAACCTTTCATTTGTACATTTTAAAAAAGGATAATTGCAACAAAAGTTTCAAATCTTTGAAACATTAACAAGCTTTCTCTAAATCTTTGATTTGTTGTAGCCGTCACCCCTAACATTTCCAAATGTTACATGTGAATACCTTTTGGATAGTTTACATCCATAATTTTGTCAGTTAATCAAAAATTTAACTTTGACCACATTTTAAATATTTTAAAAAGGTCAAAAGAGTAATTTTCATTTATCACATTAAATAATAAAATAAAAATAAATAACACACACACCGATGTCTTCTTCTTTCAACCCTCACCCACTCAAACCCAAAATCCATACCGACCACCTCCACCTCCACTGCAAACTCAAACCCAAATCCCATATTCCGAATTCGTCCCAGCAACCATAAAGAACAATTAACCAAAAATCAAATTGAAAAATTCTGATAATAAGTGGAAGCTTTCCCAAGTTCTGAAAAAATTTGAAAAATTCTGAAACAGTAGATCCAAAATAGGCAGCCCTTGACCTAGAATCAATCCAAAACACATTCCTTACATATCCTTCATCATTTAGATCCAAAATGTAGAAAAAATCTGGGTCTGACTCGGGAAAAAGAGTTGTAAAGGGCTCGTACATCACCTTTCCCAAGTTTTAAGCATTTAGACTGCTCAATATGATTGCTAATTTCCCTTTCATTCGAGCTTCCATAACCCACTGCATCAATAGCAGGAGTTCGATATAATTTGATTGTTCGCACTTCTACATCAACAGCTGACTCCAACTTCCTCTTGGCTCTTGAATCCATCTTCGAAAGGAAGAAGACACCGACGGGTATGCGTGCATGTATGTATTTTTGTCCCTTTAATGTTTTTTTAATTATTTAATGTGATAAATAAAAAGTTACTCTTTTGTCCATTTTAAAATATTAAAAATGTGGTCAAAATTAAATTTTGATCAACTGACAAATTATAAATGTAAACTGTCCAAAATGACTTCACCTACAACATTTGAAAATGTTGGGGGTGACAACTGTAACAAATCAAAAGTTTAAAAAAAAGCCTACTAATGTTTCAAATGTTTGAAATTTTTGTTGCAATTATCCCTTTTAAAAATCGCAAACAAAAAGTAAACAGTTTGAAAATCCAACAATTTCATTTCAATATTTTACACAGAGAACACAACTGTACAAAACAAGATTGAAAAAAGAAAATGAATATGGAAAGAATAGTGAGAATTAAGAGAGAGAATATCAATTTATCCATATCAAAGTCTAAATATTACATTACAATATATAAACTCCCTCATGTAATGTATAAACTAGTCTAAATTAAATAGAAAAATATGAAAAAAAATTATTAAATCAAACCTTATATATGTTTCCTAAGCCCTTGTTTGACAACTATTATTTCAAAAGCCTTTAATTTTCATAATCATTTTCAACCACACATTTAAATAATAAAATATTTTCCACGTACAACCAAAATTTTCTTAATACTTTTTATCCACTCTCTCCAAAGAATTACTGTTCAAAACTCATTTTTCTGAAAATAATAACCATCAAACAGAATCCAAAATAAACCTCCAATTTGAAAAGTAAATAACTATTAAAATACCCCTATATTAAATCAAACCTTATATATGTTTTCTAAGCCCTTGTTTGACAACTATTATTTCAAAAGCCTTTAATTTTCATAATCATTTTCAACCACACATTTAAATAATAAAATATTTTTCACGTACACCCAAAATTTTCTTAATACTTTTTATCCACTCTCTCCAAAGAATTACTGTTCAAAACTCATTTTTCTGAAAATAATAACCATCAAACAGAATCCAAAATAAACCTCCAATTTGAAAAGTAAATAACTATTAAAATACCCCTACTTTAAAGAGTAAATAAATTACATAATATCTCTATTAGCCACTTTGAGAATGTTGGTTACATTTACACTAGGATATTTACAAAATGGCGATCCAATAAACCAGCAGGGAAAAAGGGCTAACTGCAGAAAACATAAATACTATGCGTATATGACCACGGATAGATTTACATTATCCAGAACTCTGCTAGAAAGCTTCATCAGGATTAAGGAAATTATGATATTCAAGCTGTGTCATCTCTCCACCGGTAGCTGGGTCGAACTTGCACCGATAAAAACTGCATACAATTTCAGTCACAAATCAATGATTTGTCTCAGGGAACTAAAGGACATACACATCATGCAAGATGGGTAGGTAAGACCCAAAAGTTTTATTCAAAAAAGGAAATTTCGACTGACAGAACTCATATGGTAGTGTTTCCTTAACTGACCTTCCATCCAAGCCAATAATTACCACTGTATTCTTTTGCTGACCAAATGCGACGATATATTGTGAACCTTCAATTAAACGAAACTGAGCCACTGACCATTCAGAGCTAAAATACTTGGGGAGTACTCCTGCCA
>CAIGRN010112486.1:0-25402 GCA_903798345.1 Fraxinus anomala | reverse complement strand
TGGCACAAATTAAAAGAAATTATACAGACTAAAAAAATGACAAGACAATATAAAAAAATGACAAATACTCAAAAAGTGACAAAATTCAAAAAAAGTGACAAACTCAAAAAAGTGACGATTTTTTTTTTAAAAAGTGACAAACTACAAATCTCAAGGTGGAACATCTAACACACTCTTTGTTAATCATTTGGCTAAGAGATGAACCCAACAAAAATCAGTTTAAGGGTTTTACTCTCAATGGTTTATGAAGCCTAGAACCTCCCGATCAAAAGTCAAACCTTTTATGAGGTTGTGCATTTACTATATTTTCTCCAATCTATCTAATTAACAACTTTTTTTGTATTGGATTCTAAAACCATCAACTCCGAAAAATAAAAGCTGGACACTCTTAAGCTATACTGCTGACGTAGATTTTTAACAAAGCAAGATACCCAAGTTTCCGAACTGTCCTTCAAATTTGAGCAACTTAATTATGTGATTTAAGTTATTTATTTAGTTTACAGTCATTTGACAAAATCTAATAAACAAACATAATTTAAGCATGGAAATCGCAGAATACCATTCCAATAATCCTTGACTAATCAGTATCCAAAACTATATTGGCACATGACTCACTCATGAGCTCTTAGCAGATAGCTTTTCCTTGGCCTTTTGAATCTTCAAAACCTTCTTCACAATCTTTTGCTCTTCCACCAAAAAAGCTCTAATGATCTTTTCCCTTACAGCACCTCCAAACAACACTCCACCACAAGCACGGTTCACAGTCCTCCGATTTCTTGATAATCTAGATCTTTTGTACTCAGCAGGTCTCAAGTGAGGAATCTCTTGGATTCTCTTGCCAATAACAGGGCATTTTGGGCCACTGGCCCTCTTTCTTCGTGCTCTGGTACACTAGCTTCCCTCCGGGTGTTTTGACGATCCGGTGTTGGTTGGATTTAGTATGCTATGCCGCTTCCTGTATGTGAGGGGTTGCACCATTTTCTCCTCCTCGGGTTAAGGTGGCGACTCAGCGCGTTAGGGTTACTGAGACAAAAAAGAAGGTGAAATCGCCCGAAATTGGTAGAGAGAAATCATTGATTTAGGGTTTGGTTGGGGTTGAATTGTTTTCATTTTTCATCTGTGTGAGAACGTATATTATACGGTTAATGGAAGTTTTAAAAGTGAAATGGTAGTAATCAATTTTTCAACCCATTATGCCAGCCCAATTCCCCAAATCCAAACCTGGACATTTCATCCCCTCTCTCTCGTCTATGATTCTCTCACCATCATCACCAATTTTGCCGTCTTTGGTCACTTGACTCACTTCTCCTCCTTCACTTACAAATCCTGGACTAAAGAAGAAGGTGATTATTTTATTAGTGTTGTCGCTTTGTCATTTTTAGTGTTGTCATAATATTATTAAATTCATGACCGAAAAATCTGACATTGATTAAATTATGCTCGCATTGAATAAAATTCTTGGCTCAAGGGGTGCTGATGAAGGAGTTTCAAATGACATAAAAAGTCGAGGACTCCTATTCATCCTATATTATAATCCCATTTTCATGTTGTAGCGTTCAATATAATCATGTCAAAAATTCTAAATTGTGTTGAAACTTATTAAATCCATGATTGGTAAGGATTAAAATTTAGATTTAATTTAAATCAAAGTCCACAATTAATTTTAACCAAATATTTCATGAGACCTACAACTTTTTAATTACATATTTCATAAATTTTTATCAAAATTTACTAAAAATCTGATTTTAATACCCACCAACCAGCAGCTAAATTTTGTATAAGTAAATATTCAAGATTTTATTGAGGTTATTGTCATGAGTAAATTTGAATGGTGTAACATCCTAAGCAATCAGTACATACTATAAATAATTGGTCACTATAGACGAATTCCTTCAATTAACGAAAAGTAAAGATGATAAATATCGAAGGAAAAAAAAAAAGAGGAGGAAAGGCGGGGGGAGGGGGAGAGGAGGATTGGTTTGTTCGATAAAGATGTTACAAGGTTGGGAACAGAACTTGTAATTTACCGATTTCAAAACATTTTTGTGAAGCTACTCCAATATGATTTTATTTGCCAAATTAGTGGAATTTATTATCACAAATCTCTCTTTTAGCTTTCTCCTCAAAGAAACTCTTGACAGAGTGTATAGCTGCAATCGACTTTTAAGTTTCCTTCTTAACTTTCTTCAAATAAAATAAAATATTAGACAAATTATTTTATGGAACATTAGAGAGGGAGGTATTTTAATTTAAGGTGAAACCATTGTTTGCGATACAATTTTAATGGTTATCTGTGATCCATGTATAAATTTAACTACATATCAAAAGGCAAGAACGGGCCTCAGCTTTGTATTGAAGGAAAGTTGTGAATTGGTATGGGATGGTGGCGGCCGGCAAGGGGCTGGAGATGGAGACCAACAAGCTGACAAAGGTCTCAAACCGTACAAACTTCATCCAAAGCATACGACTTTCTGGATGTAGATAAAGATATCTATACATGGATTTCCACTGCAATTTCCCCTAAAAACGGTTGTTTTTTTTCAAAGTTCACGTATTTTTTCCAGTGCGATAAATAGAGTTCACATACCAAAATTTATTTAAAAGGAAAAAAAAAAATCCAATTCAAAGAGGTAGGATGACGTTACAGCAGGCAAGCAGGATATGTTTGTCTGGGTTGGCAAACATAGTGGATAATTTCTACATTCGGGTTCATGAGAACAAGTCCAGATTACAAACTTACATTTGCGTAAAAAAAAAAGTGTTCTAAGTCGAGCAAATTACACATTTTAACTCAAAAACTATGTCAAACCAAACAAAAATAGTTTGTGGTAAATATATAATAGAGTTCTAAGTATCAAAAATTAACATACCTCTCAGTCAAATATTGACTAGCCTTTACAGCACAAAATCTCAAATCAAATTTCACAATTCCAAACACGCATATTAACCCGCCACAAAAAGTATCATTGACCTCAAGTTATCACTTTGTACTTTCCTGTTTTCGTGAATAACATTTACCTCGATACAACATGCAGAAAGAGAGGCTGCATCAAGTTAGAGGAGGAATGTACTCATATTCACAAATAATTCCTCCTGTCACTCGTGCTAGCAACAATAGTTTCTCCCTCCACATCCAAATTAAAGACATCTCACTGCTTATACAATTTTTCTAGCATCGAATCTCATACGAACCAGCTTTTGTTATGTAACGAACCCACTCAACTGTGTTGTACCCACTCCTTTCCCATACCTGCCAGTCATATGATGAATGAAGTCGCAATCTTAAAACATAAGGTAACAGAAAACAGTGTATCATTTAGATGAGGAAGTATACCTTGAGGAAACGAACACGTAAACCAGACGCTGTAAACATGGGAACCTGCAACAGAAGTTCGATTGCTGTGAGATGGAAAGGCAAAAGTGGGGAAGAAGAAAAAGATTGCAGTAAATAAGATTATTTTTCGTGGTGAATGCATACGTTGAATAGTTGAATTTATATACTAGTTCGGGGCTCCCTCTACTGTTCTACGAATAAAGAAGTATCACTTCAATACCTTACACCTCCACCCACACTCCAGTTGGATTGTTCTTTTTTCGTGAAGAGAGGAAAGGAGGAGAGGGAGAGGGACCAAATAGAATATGCCAAATAACAGAATTGCCGATAAACAGTACCAAAATGTAGAGATTAAGTTGTACCAAATTACCAATTAATAAGGTTTACGAGAGTCCATTATCCAATACCTTTTATAATGTTTGGTGTTGGCACACCATCGTACACTGTTGTAATAATTTGTTTCCCAGGGAAATATAAGATATTTTCTTCTATTTTTCCGCACGCAGGGATGGAGAAGGAAGGATTCTGTTCCTCATTTTAAGTTTTATTTTCTTATATGATTGACATACACAACATGATATTTTAATATATTATATAATGGTAATTTTATATCCAATAAACCTCTTGATGTTAAAAATAAACCACGGGGACCAAATGCAATACGGTATTCTGTGAATTTTTTGCTTTTTGATTCTACATTCTTTACAAAAACTCGGCTTGTTGCTAGTTGGAATCGTGTTTACAAGTTTCTAGTTCTTGTATACTTTATTTTCTTCCCTCCCTCAAATAATTTTCTTAACCACAAACAACCAAAACATGTACTTTTGACGAAAATAATGGAGGGTAAGCTAACAAGAATCCATTGCATGTTCCGGAATGATGCGGATAAATTAAAAGAGAAGATCCTAAACCAATTAGAAAATGGAAGGAATATGAAGTATGAGCGAAAACACATGATGTACAAAAATGCGTACAACTTCCAGCTCAATTATTGAATTTTCGTCCATGAGTACAATTCGAAACATCTTTCGATTCCGCACAAGTTTGTTGGATGACTTTGTCAAACTTTGATAGTCAAATTCGGTTGTTTAGGGGTCCTTTTTGCTTTTTTATGTTTTCAATTAGTTTAAGGGTATTTTCGTTATTTGTAGTATTTTAGTTTTATTCAGATTAGTTTTCTAGTTTATTTGGAATTGTCTTTAGAATTAGAATTTTGTTTTGATTAGGAGTTTATTTTATGCCCATAAAAGGCACATTCATTGTACAATAAAGATATTAGTTTTTTGAGAATTAATCATAATGTGAAATTTTTTCACTTTCTATTTTGTTCTTATTGAACAACTTATCAAATATTTTCAATATTTGTGGCGTTCAAACTGTTCGAACTTATCAAAGATTCGTATTCTTTGTAACGTTCAACAATTTCATAGTAAAGTTAATAATTTTTGTGATCAAGGGATTAAGATATTGTTGGTGATTATCTTGGTTCTTTAGTTTAATAAATTATTGGGTCAAGTTTCAAACCGAGATTTTAGCTTTCATGGGGTTGTGATTCAGTCTTTCGTGGGTTTCGAAGCTAGTATTGTTAAGTGGGTTCGCCTCAATTGGTATCTAAGCTTTGGCTCTAAAATCATGGTTTTTTTTTCTTTTTATTTCCAGTTAATAAAGAGAGAGAGAGAGAGAGGTCAACAAAAATTAAGAAACTTCAAGAAAAAGGTAAAGAAAGTTCAAGAAGAAAAACATATTCAATTCAATGTCAAGATTCGAGGGTGAATCTTCTTGAAGAGAGGGAATTATGGAAAATAAGCTAACAATGATCCATTGCATGTTCCGGAGTGATAAGGCTCAATTAGAAGAGAATATTCTAAACCAATTAGAAAATGGAATGAATATGAAGTATGTGCGAAAAAGTACAAGATGTACAAAAATGCGTATAACTTTCAACTCGATTGTCGGATTTTCGCCCATGAGTACAATCCGGAAATGTCTTTCGATTTTGCACAAGTTTGTTGGACGACAGTGTCAAACTTTGAAAGTCAAATTCGGTTGATTAGTGGTCCTTTTTACGTTTTTTATGCTTTCAATTAGTTTAAGGGTATTTTCGTCATTTGTAATTTTTTAGTTTTATTCAGATTTGTTTTGTAGTTTATTTGGAATAGTCTTTAGATTTAGAGTTTTGTTTCGATTAGGAGTTTATTTTATGCCTATAAAAGGCACATTCATTGTACAATAAAGACATTAATTTTTTGAGAATTAATCATAATGTGAATTTTTTTCACTTTCTATCTTGTTCTCAATTGAACAAAACTCGTCAAATATTTTTAATATTTGTGGCGTTCAAACTATTCGAACTTATCAAAGATTTGTGGCGTTTAACAACTTCATAGCAAGGTTCATAATTTTTGTCATCACGAGGTCGAGATATTGTGGCGATAGTCTTAGTTCTTTGGTTCAATAAATTATTGGGTCAAACTTCAAACCAAGATTTTAGCTTTTTTGGGGCTGTGATTCAACCTTTTGTGGCTTTCGTAACTACTATTGTTACGTGATTTCGCATAAACTTTTAAATGAGAGTTAATGAAACAAACGAGCCACCAATTTTTTAAAGGACAAATATCGAATTGAGAACTACCCTTTCTGTTTCAGGATTATGGTAGACTAATCGAACAGATCAAGCCACCCACAATACCAACACACAATTCCCCTCCCAAGCCCTGAAACAACCCACCAATAACCTTCATCCAAACTATCTCTTTTGTACATCAAAAACATGCAAAACTTCCGCAAAAATAAGCTTATCTATGCCATTTTTTTGTCTCACAATAACTATGTTTAATTGAACCATTATAATGTAACAAATCCAAGCTACGTCACCTGAAATTCCATCTGAATTGGTGGCCGAGTCCAAGACTTTTTTTCCGTTATTGTTGAAATCAACTCTACTTCAGCACTCAATGTTGGCTCTGTTTGTCCAGGAAATTTTCTTATCCTGTAAAGAACAGAGTATAACCAAAATTAAGTTAAAGAGAAATGTAAGAGAAAATATGTACAATATACTTCCAAATTATAAGGTCTGCAGTGCTATTATGTGAGGTAATTTTCCTTACAGAGGCCTTTTGTGATTTTAAAAGAGAAAAAAAGGCTCTGGTTTCAAATTATCGTCAAAAAGAACTACTTTAATGAGAAAATGTCAATATTTCCCTTCTCAGAAATGGACCTCCTTTTTCCTTCTTAAAAGATTACTCATTAAACAAAATGAATAGTGAGAAGTCTGAGAACCTTTAATTGCTCAGCAAATAAAATTAAATATTGGAACTTTAGTTTTTTTATAACCAAAAGAAAATAAAAGAAAGCTACCAATGCTGTGGAAGGAGGGAGAAGCAGAGATGAAATTTATTGATTTATATGAATCAAACCCCAAGAGAGCAACCCTCTCCCTCATTTTTAATGTCTCTCCTGTTTTCTTTCAGAAACTTGAAAAATCTTGATTCTATGCAATAGACAAAAAATAAAAATAAAAAATAATCATCCAACGGACATTCAATCACCAGCATCGAAATCAGCACAGCTTTCTCTTCACAACTAGTGTTGTGGCTTTCTGTCGCAATAGAATACAATGAGAATCCTAGGAATACTTGGTACTCGAGAGAGCAATCAAATATGGTGAGCAGAATCCTTAGAGTGCTCGGCACCTTGGGCGGTAACTCCCAAGCTGCTTAGTACAGCTTCCAAGTACGATATTCAGGATAAGGAAGCATGTCACTGTTTTTGAAACTTACCCCTGGTATTTCAAATACATTTTCAGGGGGAAAATGGCGGTGAAGATTTTTTTTATGAAGACTCTTTCTAAGATTTTCCTTTACCCATCTAATTCTACCCTAAACCCTTTGCAACCGACCGACTCACTGACATGAAACTTGTGACAACCAGAATGATTGTGATACCACTACAAAATGGTCACTCAGTTTCAGGGAGACGTGCACAATAAAGCGCTCAAGCAAAAGATTCCGTGTCTATGCAAGGAGCAATAATTTGAAAATAAAAAAGGTAAGAATCTCAACATCTCCCTTTGCATATCCAAGATTCTGAAGTAATCGTGGGTCAAATGCAGGTATTTCTTATAGTGCCTTCTTTCAACAAGATTGGTTGCTAAGAACTTCCCCCAAATTTATGGAATCAACTACCAAGAGACTTTTCCTCCAGAGGCCAAGATCAGCACAATAAAGGTCCTACTTCTCCAAGCAGCATCCTTTAACTGGCCTTTGAATCAACTAGACGGGAAGAATGTTTTTTCTGAACATGGAGCTTGAGCATATGAACTTGCCACGGGGATTTGGAGTATAGGACTAAGTACATAAGGTATGTGTGGTTAAAGGCAGGTCATCCAGAGCTTCACGTCCACTCCTTTCCTTCATATGTTTAAGTATGAACAATTTAAGGACTATGGTCGAGTCAAATGGTTTGGCAATTCCTCGTGAAGAGATTGAGTCGAGAGAATTTTGAATCAGAGGTAAAAATTGTGGGTTGTATAAAACATACGGATAAAAATAAAGTTTGACAAGCTTATAAGCAAATATAAGATTTGACACTAAGTCAACGAAGAGCGTGAAATATACTCAAGATATAAAGGTATCACCATTCCTCGTCTATATAGATACTCACTATAAAGGAGAACACCTAGAGGAACTATTCGTCAAATTCAATGCATTCTTTTTACTCAATTGTGAGAACACCTAAAGGAACTATTCGTCAAATTCAATGCATTCTTTTTATTCAATTGAGTAAAGAAGCATAGTTGTCCTAAAAGCTGATTCGAGAACTGCTTCAATTCTAAGAAGAGCGCCTACGAAAGCAGCATTTTCTTTCACAGCTCTTTCTGTCACAATGGAAAAAAAAATATCATGCGGACCTAAGCTAAGTGCCTTCCCCTCCCTTCCTGTTGCAGTAACCTTAGCTATTTCATGCGGTGCAACTGCTTGAGTATGAGTTGCCAGTGCAGAAGACAAGAACATAACCCCAGGATAATATAGTAGAAATAGAGTTTTTTTAGAAATTTTCGGGTAAGGAGTTGAGAGTGTAAGGACCTCGATAAGCTAAGGTATTTCTCAATCATAGAACACAGTCAAAATGAGCATAATTGTTTCTCAAAGGAAGTATATGCTGAATCTCCTAAATGAAACTAGAATTGTAAACTATAAACCATTTGACAGTCCCAATGATCCTAATCACAAGCCACGGAGATGTACCGAGAGGAACCACCAGGATGAAGAGCAATATCAAAATCGGGAAATTAATCTACTTCTCTCATACGACCTGATTTAGCCTTTGTGTTGTGAGCCAGTTTATGAACCCCTGTAAAGAACATGTTGATGCTACATATAGATTTTTGAGGCAGCAAAAACGAAGTGCATGAAAAGCTTTACTATTTAGGAAATAAGACATGAATATTGAAGTCTATACAGATGATTGGGTAGGATCTATTTAAACAGGCAGCTACAACAGGGATTTGTGCTTTTACTGTAGGTAACTTGGTGACATTAAGAAGAAAAACAGTTGTTGCAAGTTCTGCCAAAGCAAACTATGGGATTTGCGAGCTTATGTGGATGGAAAATTTTCTAAAGGAGTAGAAGGTTACTATTATAGGTCCTATGAAAAGTACTTTGTGATAATAAAGTTGCCATTAGTGTTGCCCATAACCTTGTCAAACATGTAGGATTAAAGCACGTTGAAATCGATAAGACATTTTATCAGAAAGAAGCTGGAATGAGGTACCATTTGCATGCCTTCGCCACCATCTATAAGCAGCTGGCTGAAATATTCACTAAACGACTAAAGATGCTACAATTCGAGACTTTAGTTAGCAAGCTCGGTGTGAACGACATATTTGAACCAGCTTAAGGGATAGCACAGGAGATCTCATGTTGTAGACCTTAAATAAGGAAAACCATAATGTTATCCTAGATTAGACAAGTATTTTTCTAATTTTAACTTAGCATATTGATGCAACTAAAACTCTGCTTAGCCCCCATTTGACAACCATACTTTTGGAAAAAAGAGTTTTGAATAGCGATTTTTAGGAGAATGTAAGGTTAAAAAATAGGGAATAGTTTTGGGTTTACGTGCAGAATATTTTATTGTGTGAATGCGTGGTTGAAAATAAGTATGTAGAAAAAAAGTTTGAAAAATATGGTTGTCAAACAGGGGCTTGGAACGTTGTTAAAGCCTGCGAAATAGCTTGCTGTACCATGTAAATTCTCAAGATTGAATGTGGAGTATTCCATCCATTCAAACTTATGCAGTTATATTTAATTATTTGTTGCACGTGTTGCTTAAGTTCTTCCTCTCCTCTAGATCTACCAATGAACCGAACGCAGTCGTCAGGAAAGGAATTATGTGGCCAATTCCAAATTTATTGGGACAAGGCTGAGTTTGTTATTGTTGTACATTCAGAACAGTGTTTTAAAACTGTTTCAAACCCCTTTAATATCCAGAACAGTTTATACCATTCTTCCTGATTAAATAAAATATTTGTTTTCATTATTGTACACAAGCATATTGTCTTCAAATTTATCCATTTAGTGAGACACAAATGTGAATCTGTTGAGAGCAAGACATATCACACAAGGCACTTAAAGACACTTGGTCACACTAGAGAAACTAATCAGGTTATGAGAAATCTTTGGCCTCAGATACACTTCCTCCATTGTGCTTAAATCAGACAGAAAACCATTGCACATAAAATTTCTAAGAATTGTAATGAAATTACGTAAATCTGAAATATGAATTGACCACGTTCAGATGGAGCAGTCGCACAAATAAACATTCACATACTTACTTCCAGACCAAACAGTCAATAGCTGGATTATACTTTGCTCGGCCAGATGTCACCTGAAAACTTGTTTTTGCTGTTTGTTTTGGTACTGGAACCTTAACAACCACTCCAAGCGCAAACATTTTTGCCCCGAAAACACTCTTCACCTGATGAAGCATGACTGTGTCAAAGACATGTTACATCACAGACAATAATAAAAAGATCAAAGTAAGATGACTAACCTTAACATTCACTTCCATGCGAGTCCTTCCCAATTCCTTGATAGTTGGCAGTACCCGAAATGGAAGATTTACTCCCTCCGTGATACGATACCTATAGCAAAGGCATTTATGATTGTAAGAGGAGCACTTGTATAAAATGGTATACAGAAAGATGGGTACATATATAACGGCTATTCAAACACAAAGAGGGCTATGGAGAGATAAATACAATAGTGTCACTATGCAATGCATAAATATAAGCCGAGAAAAATTTTCAATCCATCATGTAATGCAAAATCGAAGTAACATCTTCTGAGAGTTGCATAGTAATAACAATACATAATCAGTTTACTCCATATTATGCAGATGCAGATTCTGAAATACAAGCAGAAGGCATTGCGATAAAGATTTTCCGAAGCAAAATATTTAGACTTCTAATAAAAATGCATTCCATTGAAATCAAATTTATATTAAGACTTCTAATAAAAATGCATTCGATTGAAATCAAATATTGACAGAGCTTGCTAGGAAACAAAACAATCAAGCATTTTTTAACCAAAACTATGACAGCGTTAAAAAAATACAGCCCGCTGAAATAAAATGTTGGCACAGCTTGCTGGGATACAAAAATTCTAAAACTAACCATAATACTAATGAATGTGGTAGTTTATTTCACAGCGTCCTATTCATGTTCAAATCTCAATTCTTTGAGATCCCATCTTCCCATAATTCTAAAGGCTATCTTCATACCCATAATTATCCTGTAGTAATGGACAAAGTTCATTCCTCACATCCCATAACCTGCCTTTCTGGAGGTAACTCTAGGCTCCAGCAGACCACTTTGGGGATCACACTTACATCAGTTGCGCTTCTCATCATAATGTACGTTTCTTCCTTCTGGTTTAGTTAGTCTAGAGATTATCATGAAATGCAATCCTAAGAAACCACCCAAAGGTTGTGAGCTTTGTTCACATTTAACTCCTCAACCTTCCATTTTAATTGCAGATTCATCCTTTTTCACGGTTTCCATCCAAACTAGTCGTTAGAATTGCAAAAAAGATTATACCTATTGACCATCATTTGTAAGTTACCTTGATGGCAGATCTTGCAAATCTTCGTTCTCTCACTCATATTCTGGACAGAAGATATCTTCCCTTCCATTAAGCCGATCTACAGCTGGTTGACCTCAAGCATGGCTTTGCAAGACGTTGACCCCCACATCTCTTTCAATGAGGCTAATGTCTCTTTCTCCCCTTTGGTTTTGGGAGCTCACTTTACGCTTCATCCTCCTCTTCTCATTGATTTCCCCATAGGCCTTGAAATATTGCAGGAAGATGCCAAGGTGAGGCATATTTGGGGGCACCTGCATGCCCTCTTGTGCCTGGATCTACTGAAGGAGTTGCATGGATGAGTTATGCTGTGTTATACTCCTCAACAACAACAACGAGGAGGAGGAGACGACGTGGGCAGCAAGCCTGTTTTACTGTCATGTCATTTCATCATGGTCTGGGTCTTGTCCACCTCCAAATTCCTATACAAGCCACTTATAGATAACCCTAAAAAGTAAGTAAGTTATGGGCTTGGGTTAGGCACATAAATACAAACCCAATTTAATATAGCCCAAAATAGTAAAACCTAAAATAATCAAATGAATGTCCTCGTATCAAAGGAGTGGGAATGCCCCGGGGACAGTGTCAAGTACAAGAAAAAGCTTGAAAATGAACGGGTTTATGAGTTCCTCAACAACCTTAATCGACGTGAGGGGGAGAATTCTGGGTCGACATCCACTGCCCTTTGCACACGAAGTGTTTGCCGAGGTGAGAAGGGAGGAAAATCACCAAAAAGTGTTGATGAAGACGGGGACAGCCTGTGATGGGTTGATGTCGGCACTTCTGTCGACTGGAATTGGGCTTTTGGGTATGAAAATGGGACTTCACTATGTAGGCTTAAATCATCTTCAATGGCAGGAAGTGGGTTATGTGCTATTGGGCCGAAATTAATAATTTTAGGCCTTCAGCTCGATTTAGGCAATTTTGGAGCTGTTGGGTCATCTAAATTTGGGTCTAGGTTGACAAATCCTTCAAAAGGAGCAACACATGGGTCGGGCCGAAAACAAAAAAAGGGACAACCTTGGTGGGAACGCTGTCGTAAACTGGGACACAAAGAAGACACTTATTAGGATATACATGGGAAACTCGCAGATTGAAAATCGAGACAAAATGTTAAAAAATTGTGGCTACCAAGTTTCGGCCAACATGGAATTCTAAATAAACAAAAAGTGGAGCATTCAACTGTGAGCAATTAGAACAACCCTTCAAACTTCGAGTCAACCTTCCACACAGTCCTTCAAGCTCATTAGCCCACAAAGGTAGTTTTTGAAAACTTTAAATATCTCCTCAAAATATAAAACTCCCTTGATTATTGAATCAGGTGCTTCCAATCACATAACGGACTCTTACCACCTATTTTCTTGATACTCACCCTATACCAGCAATATCAAAGTTAAGATCGTAGATAGATGTCTCTCATCTGTTGCAGGAAAAGAAAGTATTCGTATATCTGAGTTTATAACTCTAAAATCTATACTACATGTCCCTAAATTTTCTTGTAATCAGTAAATCTGTCAGTCAATCAACTAAAGAGTCCAATTGCTCCGCAAAATTTTCTCAATCTCACCGTGTATTTCAGGACAGGACCTATAATTGGGGATGACAATTTTCAATACTTAAGACGTATATTTCCTTCCATATTTTCGAATAAAACATCTAGACTTTCAATGTGAAATTTGTTACCTTGCAAAACACCAACGTACTACTATTCCAAAATCCATATACAAGCCGTCGAAACTATTTACTATGATTCACAGAGATCTATGGAGCCTTTCACGAGTTCCCAACCGGACTCACAGTAAATGGTTTATCACATTTATAGATAATCTTACTCGGATTTGTTGGATTTATCTATTAAAAGAAAAAACTGACGTACGTTCGATATTTATTAACTTTCATCAGATGTTCCAAACACATTCAAATCTTGCGGTATTGAATACTTCAATACCACTCTGCGATACTGTCTACAAATGCATGGGATAATCCATCAAAGTTCGCATTGACACCCCCCACAACAATAATGGGATTGCCAAATGAAAAAACAAACATCTTCTTAACGTTGTCGTACCTTAATGTCCACCACAAATATGCCAAATATTTTCTGGTGAGACTATCTTATCAATCGTATACCTAACTTTCATCAGATGTTCCAAACACATTCAAATCTTGCGAGAGAATAAAGCGATACTGTCTACAAATGCATGGGATAATCCTTCAAAGTTCGCATTGACACCCCCCCACCCAACAATAATGGGATTGCCAAATGAAAAAACAAACATCTTCTTAACGTTGCTCGTACCTTAATGTCCACCACAAATATGCCAAATATTTTCTGGGGAGACTATCTTATCAATCGTATGCCTAGCTGTACTCTTTCCTTCGAATCACCTACTTCACAATTTTTTCCCTAATTCTCGGTTGAACTTGAATATATCCCTCGAAGTGTTTGGTTGTACTGCCTTTGATCACATTCATTCCCATCATCGAAGCAAACTCGATCCTCGTATAAAAGAAGTGATGCCATTGCATATTTTACACATGGCCTCATCTTACAGCTCACTAGTCAAAAGGTGTCCAATTTCAGTTGTCATAAACCTGTGGCTGCCTGATGCAAGTTGAAAACCAACCACACTGCATTTTGAAAAGTTAATTGAGTGTATCTGCTACAAACTGCCAAATTTTTTAGATATAGAGAGCATCTTTGTAGGGCATATCTTTTGGCCGAGGTGGTATTGGTAAAATATGACATTGACAGTAGAAGCCTACCACCTCAGATCTACATTGCAGCAAGAGGTGACACCTCACCTCAGAAGTGCCACTTTGAAAGCAAGTGGTATCACCTCGAAAGCACCACTTCAGAATAAGTGATATCATATTGCAAGAAGATACTTACCACTTCAAAGGAGGTGCCCAACCACCTCTCCTAATTGTCTAGGAGAGAAGTGCAGGCGAAGTGGAGCAGTGTGAATCTTGCATGACCTCCTGCTTTGTCTTTGCTTAGTTGGTTGCTATGTAACCTACCTCGTAGGATGAGGATTAACAATACCCTCAAAATCAAATAAATAAAGAAATAAATATATGAAAAGAAAGGGGAAAAAAGGAGAAAATTAAAGAAAATTAAATAAATCATCTTTTCTTTAACCTTAGTCTTCACTTTGAGTTCAAAATTAAAAGAAATACATTTCTCTTAAATCTTGAAGGTATTTTTTTCTTTTCTTTTCCCTACAAATTTGTGATGAGATTACTCAGATTTACAATTATATACCTGATCTTGCAAAAAAAAATGTTGGTTTGATTATCTTCACACAAGGAAGAATCTATTCTCTTCTTAGTTTGCAATTTGAAGAAATTAAGAGAATTAAAGATACTATAATTTCTGACATAGGAAAAAATGACAGAAAGCCTTACAGAACCAAAGTTTGGAGGTAGATTGTGGTTCTCTCTCCTATCCTTCCGTTTTTACTGATTTATTGATGAACAGGTATGATTTGTTCAAGGGATGGAGGAAGGGAAAGGACAACTGAAGGTAGGAAAGGGAAAGGTTGGTTGAAGGTGGGAGAGGGAGGACCATAGGAGGTTGAAGGAAAAAGGCATGTGGAATCTGCTGGAGGGTGATGGTCAGAAAGTGGGGTACAAAAATAGGAACTAAGAAGCACGAATACTTGTAAACTCATTTCGTACCTATATCTGATATGTATTCAAGCTTGGATACTCTCCGATATGCTCATACGTGTTTTCTATTATTTTATATTTATTAAATTTTCGATGCATATTGAATATGTATTTTTTAATTATTTTATATTTTATAATTATTTCTAATACGTACCCAATACGACATGACACATGAAGAATTTTATAGATTTTAAACTCTCTTATAACTCATTATTGTTTGCAAATTTTTACTTAATAAATAACTATTATTATTCTTAAAAACTTATTAAAAATAGATAATATTTATTAAAAATACAGCTAGAGTTCTAATTAATTGCTAACTAGAGTTTTTGATTGGAAATACGCAACAATATTAAATCTTTTAATACATGTAAAATCATAGTAACAGTTGACAAATATTTTATTATTATTTTAATAGATAACGGTTTAATACATGTAAAATCGTGTTAAAAAATTATACATTAATATAATCAAACTCCACTGTATATTTAATGAATTGGTTTCCATTCATAACAATTTGTCTCTTTTATCAAAAAAATTAAATCTCTATTCAAAATGAGAATCTAAAACGTGGACATTGCCAAAGACACATTTGATACTCTTGAAGGTGTTGAGCTACATGAGGTTGCTAGTCCATCATTGGATAAGCCAGAGTTGATGAGTTATTTTTAATGATAATGAAGAAACTGATGTTGGGGACATTGAAGAAAATGAAATTAGGATAATTAAGGATTAAGATAAAATGTTTTAGTATTTTATTTTATTTTTAGCACAAGTTTAAGTCTTATTTTTTGGGGATAATAGATTTTTTAATAGTGATGTTTTGAAGAATGTGTGATTAAAAAGTAGAAAAAAATTGGATTTACGTGTAAAATTATTTTCTTTAATGAATATATTATTGAAAATAAATTTGAGGAAAAATGAGTTTTTGAAGATGTGGCTCAAACAAGGGCTTATTATCATGCTTATGTTTTAATTTTTTACATTAATGAGATTATGTAGAATTTTATATATTTTATGTATATACACACACACTTATCGGTGTATCCTAATTTTTTATAAAGGAGTATCGACATACATGTATCGTATCATATTCGAATTACATATCCTAATACGTGCTTCTTAAACAGGAAAAGGTGTGGGTTGTTTGGTGATGGAAGGGGCTGGGGTGGGGGAGGGACAGAGGTAGGAAGGATGAAGATTGTTTTATTTCTTTGATTATGACTTTTTTCTTCCTTCTTTTTAAAATTAGTAATTGAAGGAAAAATTGCTCTTTTCAACATATTAAACACCTTTCTATGACAGCAACAACGAAGAAGAAAAAAAACGATACTAAAATAGAAGGTTAAGGAGTTGACTGCCGAGAAAAAATTGGGGACAAAAGGAAGAACCTAAGTTGAGGGCTGCAGAGTCAAATAACCATTTCAATGGACCAAATGGGTTTTCCTTCCCAATGCCCAAGCTATATTCTGCTCCCAGGAAATGAGAAGTTCTGATCTTGCCAAAAATATGTTTCACCAGGAACTATGTATGAAATATTGTGTTCCCCTCGAATCACAAGAATTTGATATTTGGCTTCTGCAATTTACTTCACAATGTAGTTTTTCCATCCTAATGCCTAAGGTACACTTTCTACGACTCCCAAGAAATGAAACATTCTGATTTTGACTCGATAAGTTTCCAACAGGAACTACATGTGAAACATTGTGTTCCCCTTGAATAATGAGAATTTGATATTGTAATTCTGTAATTCGCTTCAAAAAATGCGATGGTAGAGTTGCACTCCATATTATTGTTCAAGCTTGCTCTACAACTCCAGACATGTAGCTGTATTCATACTTGTTTTAAGCCAACCCTAGTTAAGTGTGAAGTGAAATAAACATTGGGACTAAATCAATCCCAATAACGGAGTCTACAATCTAGCTTTAAAACAATCTCCCCAAACAATTCGTAAATGTCATTCCAAGAAATATCCAATAAAAGCTACAGGTACCAAATTGCTTTGAAGACCATAAATAAACTGATTATGACGATAACTACATCTTTCTAACTATCCACAAGACCATAAAGCACAATATACATTCTCGTTCTCATTCTCTTTCTTCCTGATCATCACAGCTCAAATGAGAAGAAAATCTACTCTACCACCATTATAACAGCAAAAATTAATGAGAGATGCTACATCTATTCCAATATGACATTCAACAGTATACAGTCGTTGAAGTGAGACGTGAAAGCTGAGTAAATATCTATAATGGACTGCCATATGATATTAATGTAATGCACATGGTGTTTGTAAAGCAAGTTTGTCCATGGAAGGGCATGTCAGAAAGAAGAAGAACAAAATAAATGCACTGGTTTACTTCTCCATTAACCTGATTGTTAATTATGTAATAAAAGAAAGAACAGAAACATCATCTTACTTCATTAATTCAAATTCACCATCTGGAGGAACAAAACTAACGGTCTTTTCTGAGTTGAATCTTGTTAGATTTACACATTGGTGGAAAGTAACATCATCAAGCTCGATTGTTTTTCCACTGCAGAAGCAAAACAATTAATAATAAAGTCGTAAAGAAAAAGTTTGGAACCAATCATGCAGACTCTCAAACTACTCAGGAAAAATAAACAGAAAAGGCAAAATAAAAAACTTACTCAACTCTAATGTAAGCCATCTATAAAGTAAATCACTTAGATACTGATCAGTTGATGCATAGTTGTGGCAATCAACAAAAAAGACAAACAACGTGAAAGATATATTGATTGTTGCCTAGATGTCATTTTATTAGGCCTTTGTTTGGCCCCCATTTTTCTAAAACTCATGTTTTCTCAAATTCATTTTCAACCACATGTTTCTTGGGATCCACAACTTTTATCAACTTTTCAACAACACATTTGATCAACTTTTATCAAAATTTACTAAAAATCTGATATTTATCTAAACCAAGCAGGGGCTAGATACTGATTAGTCCGTGCATAGTTGTGGCGATCAACAAAAAAGACAAACAACGTGAAAGATATAATGATTGTTGCCTAGATGTCCTTTTATTGCACTCAAAAATCAGCATATATAACAACTTGCTGCCTATGAGATGTCACTAGGCAGTTCACTCACAAGCTTTGGCAACTGCACATCACTAACAAGTAAACCAAGCTAAAGTAATTGGAAGTAATCTCATGAAGAAGATAAAGAAAGCTACAGCTAATACGGGTGGTAACACGGCAGCAAGTTGAAGTATGGGAAAAAATAACAAGATAACGGTAGCATAAATAAGTATTATTAACTTAATGATTAGTTTAGTGACAAACATTATTCCTATTAAAATTTTATATGGTCTAGAACAATAAAAGCAAGTATTTGAACTGTACAAAAAACTTCATATGGCCCACTTGAAATCATCTAAACAACCTTCAAGAGCACACATTATTTTTTATAGAATATTCATCAACATTTATAAATATTATTAATGGCAAGAATATAGCTTAAAAATAAAAAAATAAAAAATAAAACCATGCACATCAAACCTAAGGAGAGGGCAGATTTTCAAAAACAAATGACAAAACTGTCCAATAAGTACTTGAAATGTTTACTTCACACATCCCAAATATGATTAACATAGATTTGTAAGATGTATGAACAAGGTAAAAAGTTGTTGTTGCTTGACCTAATAATGCTAGTAAGATATAAAGTAAATCATCTAGATGCTGATATGTTGATATACAGTGGTACAGTCCAACAAGAAAGTGACCAGCTTCTCATGTTTTTGGCATAGATCTCACAAACTTCAGGACTTGCACGTTTATACTCGTAGAGCTTGACAATTGATGGAGCAATATACAGCGGCCATTTCTGCATTAACTATTCTCTTCTGATTGAATAAAAGAAACGGAAGAATACATTCCTATGCTGGCATTGACATGTCATATCATTAAATTTGACTTCACATCCAACCATTTTATGAGTTCAGTAATTTACTGGATTTAATAGATGAATTAGAAGCTACCTTTTAGTAGGACGGGACTTAATCTGCGATTCTTTCTCCAGTCCAATTTTATCATTCAAGCCCAACTTCAAGTCGGGCATTCCAGAAAGAAAGCATTTCATGAGAACCTTCCCAGTTACATCACAACGTAGAACGCTACCTATAATTGTCAAATGAGAAACAAGGAAACAAGAGCGTAATTGTCGAATTTAAAAGGAGAAACGAGTATAAATGCATCAACTAAAATTATTGGTAAACAAAATATTTTACCTTTAGAAGACATAAGAAGATTAACACTTTCGACGATATCAAGAAATACCTGTCAAGAAATATAACTTAATCCAGTATAAACTGAAATACTTGTGACATGCAACCATAATAGTATTGGTGGGAGAGGCTACCTCATTCTTCTTATATACAAGACCTTCCCTGCGCCAGCCAACAGCGCCAGTTACTTGCAGAGTTGCATTTGGAACTGGTTTGTCAGCAGGCTGTTTTTTTGTTGGCAAGGCAAAAGAAGTCAGGATAGTTGATGGACCACAGTGGAACAAAACATAAAGGAGAGAGAGAAGAAGAATTGTAGAGGAAATGGGAGAAAATCTAGTGAGAGACCCACTAAGATAAGTTTCAAACTTTCAATGATTGTAAATATAGCCCTTGCTTGAGCCCCATTTTGAGAGAAAAATGCATTTTTGAATAGTTATTTTTGGAGAATGTGTGGTTAAAAATTAAGAAAAAAATTCGATTTACGTGTTATATTATTTTATTGAAAAATATGTGGTTGAAAATGAGTTTTGAAAAAATGAATTTTCAAAATAATGTGACTCAAAAAACCCCATTATAGTCAATGCCGGATTTGTTCAAAAATAGTAGACATATTTGTATGTAAAAAAAAAAATTAAGGAGTAGGAAATGTTAATATATGCTTTCTAATTATGCCTAAAATGAGTAGTTTAGGAATAAAATACCCATATAAAATAATGTAAACTTTTTAAATTTATGCCTAAAATAAGAGAGTAATTGACTGATTGTAATATCCATCATAAGGAGTGTAATATCCATCAATAGTCCTCCATATGAAATCCAAAATTAATATATAAATTAGAATTATATATCTATTCAAATTGTTATTTCCACAATTATTTATATGAAAAATTGTGAGTCGTGTCAAGCATATACCTTGGATGAAAAAGGTGAGCGTACACCTTCCTGAGTTATGTAAAGCTTCAATATTTCAGGTGAAAGGTTTTGAGGGTAACCAAAATCCATTATTTCTGCAATTCAAATGCAATGATTAGACTCTTATTCAAGGATTGGAGAAAACATTATACTGGTGCAACCACCTCTGCAGCACTTTCGAGTGAATAAGCAAAATATCCTTCCTGGTGCAGAATTTTACTTTCACAAAAAAGTACATATGATCGCAGCCAACAGGTCTACCATACACACATTGATGTCAGCATTTCGTACCAAATTATGCTAAAATGTAGATCAAACTCCAGGAAGGAAAGACTGGAACGAACAGGTAAGAAGACAAAGGTAGATTATGTTTCAGAAACGTGGCCCCCATAGGTACTAAACAAACCCTCGACTTGCATAGTATATAATATACGTCTTGACTGTGACATAACTCTTAAGAAAAAATATTACATTCAAAGTCAAATTTGACAGCTCATATACTTGCATTTTCATTAAGAGTATAAGTTAAACACAAAAGAAGAAGTTTGGTATCCATAAAACAAGATTTAGTAAATACTCTCACAAAGTGACATACCATCCAACAGTTCATATATTAAAACGAAATTATTGCGGATAGCATCTTCATCGAAAGCACCACCGAAATAAGATTTAAATAATGCAACCGCCTGCAAAAAAAGTTGATAGAAGGGTAAAATAAAATAAGAGATATGTTTATAATAAGCGCAATCATACACTTCATCCAAAACAGCACCGATTTAAAGAAACAGGCACTGTTCACACTGAAATTCAACTCAAAGGTCTTCAAAGTTGGTGCAGGTCAGAGCCTTGGTTTGAATAACAAGTTAAAGGTAGAAGAGATGGATCAAACTAAATTTTAGGAACTTGAAACTTGAATACGAGGAATGAAGTAAAATAATAATGCCTTCAACTACAAGATACATAGCAACTTCATAACTCCTCAGCGTGCATATTATATGATTTTCAAAACCACGAAAATCTCTTCAAGCACAATTACCGTAATAGGATGAAAAATTTATTTTCAAACACGAGTATCTAGTTCAGAATTATATGCTTCAGCAATAAGGATACCTCAACAACAAACTTGAATGCGCAAGAAACATTAGCATTGCTGCTGACAACAATCACGACGTAGACATTGCTGATTCTCATGTAAAAGAAAGAGCAGCCCCCAATCTGCCGCACAGGACAAATGCCGAGTTCTTTCGTTTGCATTATATGCGTTCGGAAAGCATCTACCATATTGCCTCTGATTAGTTTGTGAAACAAACAGTAAGTCTTCAAAGCATTACATCATAGAAAATTTAGTAAAACAAATGCAAGTATATGAAACCCAAAATGGGACAATCAATGCAGTTCAAGAAACTGATGAAGAGTAATTTCAAGAAACCATCTCCCTTTAGTTTTGAGAAAAGGGAAGAGAAGCGAAAATTAAAAGCAGAAAGGAAGGAAATGTCCAGTAATTGCATCACATTTTAAGTTTCTAAAATTAGAAGTTTTAAATTTTCTCTTCCCCTCCCATCAAGACAAATATAGCCTTAAAGACGTTGGACGAATAGACATTTCCAGAAGAGTAACTTGACCTCAATATCAGAGACAGAGAGAGATATAGCGAACATTGGAGGGATAGAGAAACAGATTCAACGAGTGCTAGAAGTTAAACAATCAGAAGTAAACTCCGAAAAGCTTCTAAAATCTCTTGGCAACTTGATCGAGTAAAATTCTTGAAACTAATGAAACTAGAAACAAGGTCACACACTATAGAATTTTTCATTTAGTTAGGCATATTAACAGTGCATTTGAATGACGATAAATAGAAAGAAAAGAAAACTTGTGAACGCTGATATGAAAGTTTTCTAAAGAAAGATGAAGATAAATGGGATAATTTACTTCTCAGTGCTCACCAGCTTCATTTCCCAAGGGTCAAAAGAGTAAAAATAAAAGGAAAGTTCAATAAGTGCCTGTCAATGAGAAACCAACACATTGAACTATTTAAGGAAACGACAAAGATATACATTATGATGCTCGAACTCGGATACGAGTATCGGGTACAGATACGTATTTAATTGTCGGATCTTTTATTTTCTAAAATGTAGGATACGGAGATATGGCTAAAAAGAGTCCAAATTTCAAACAATAGTACGTCGGTACGCTTTTCAAACTTCAATTTTTTTACTAATCCAAGATATCATTTGAATAGACCAAAACTAATTATTTTACAATGAAGGAAATGGGTATTTAATAAGGGATTAAAACGAATAAACTAGAATTTTGGAGTTTAGTTTTCAATTATGAAAATTATTAAATATTATATAAAATAGGAAATGAGGAACTTAATTGTAATTTTGACTTAGTTGAACACTAATTTGCACTATATGGAACTCATTTTCATTTTATACAAACAAAATCTAAACCATCAATACAGTGAGAGAAATAAGGAAACAAAAGAAGAAAAGGGAAAGAAAGAAGAAGAAAAAGAAGGTAAAACCTAGCGCCGCCGTCTTTCTCCACCCTCTCGGTGACGACGCTAAGTTTATAGAGAGCAAAAGTGAAAAAGAAGAAAATGAAGAAAAATAAAAAGAAGCAAAAACGACGAAGTGTCCGGTTAAAAATTGGAGGATCAGACACATATCTCATACCCATACCCATCCAACTATTTCGAAGAGTCCGGCAGAGGATATACAATCCCAAGAACTAACAAAAGAGTATACAGCTTCCAATTGTAAAAATTACAAGCTCCAAACAAGAGACCAGTTGTTAAATAGTTTTTAAAGCCTTCCTTCTGTAACTTTTGATAAAAATATAAAAGAAAAACAAACAGGAATTTTCTCCTTCTCTTCTCCCTTAAGGATCTCTTCTTTAGTTTGTAAAACTTTACCAAATAAATTGACAGATTAATAAGACCAATGATTCTTGCATTTGATTACCTTAAATCAAGGGCGTGAATTACTACATTTCAGTCAAGTTTGAGCAATACATCTTTCATCATGTCTCAAACTTATGGTTTATTAGAATTGCAAAAAGCTACTATAGAGGAAATGGAAATAGAAGAACTCAAATAAGTAGTTGACAATTTGACATTACACATTTTTGAATCCTTAACTTCTAGAAAACTTCAATTTTTTTATCCAAAAATGATTTTTTCTCCTATAAGTAGTAACTGAGTTTACCTTTCACCAGAAATCATATTAAGTATCAACCGGTACTCACATCTCTGGTTCTTTAACTTCAGAAAGCCTATGAAAGGTGCATAAAGCTCTATATTTTTGGTACCTCCTTTGTCATGTTTACATGAAATTAGAGGTTTGCATTCGAAATCAAAGAAAAAGAAAAAAGGAAATTTAGATTTCTTTCCATCCAAACTTCACTGCTACACAAACACAACTTAGATCGTTTAGCTTTGCATCCCATCTATTTTCTCCATCTTCCTCAATTACTTTTCCAAATGAAGAAAAGGGCAGTTCCCCAAATAGCAAAATTCAACAATATACTCGAGAAATTCATACGTTACATATATCATGTTTATATAAGCGAAAACAAAAGGATAAGGGATACTGACCCGACATCATCACGATAGAGGCGATTGATGAGAACATCACCACGAAGATTGAGGAAGTAAATAGCAGAAGCTGCTACCGGCATCCTTACAGTTCGAAGAAATCAGATCTAGTTACGCCGGGGATCTACTACTGTCAATCAATGGGTATTTAAGATTCGAAATAAAAACACAAAAAGTGTTCGTCGATTAGCTAAATGCTGGCAGCTTTGATGATGAATTGTGAATGTTTCAATTTTATTTGTTTTAATGGTTTTTTGGGTTTCACTTTTCACACAGTAATTTATAAATGTAGAGGAATTCCAAAAACCGTAAGCTGCTCTTAATCAAAAAATGGGTAATTAGCAGATAACTCATCACTTTTCATTATTATTGTAAAAAATATTTATACCTTTTATTTTCTAACATTTTCACCTTTATTTTCATATTTCATTGCGTAAAAAGTCATTTTCACCTATTTTTTTAATTAAAAATTATGAAATGACGAATATACCTATCTTTTTAAATTAAAAAAAAAAGAAAAAAAATTATTGCAACCACAGTCCCAATTTTTTTTTAAAAAGCACAAATAAATTAAAAATAAATTATTAAAAGAATAATTAGTACATAATATCCCTACATTTCATCATTATTACGAAAAACGTCCCTACATTTTATTTTTTGACATTTTCGCCCTTAATTACACATTTAATTGTGCAAATCATCATTTCTATCCATTTTTATTCAATTTCTTAATAAAAAAAATTGTAAAATAATGAATATGCCCTCACATCTAAATAAAAAACAAAAAAATAATTACAATCGTAGTCCCAATTTTTTTTTAAAAAAAAAGTGCAAACAAGTCTCAATAAATTATTTTTAAAAAATTTTTAAAAAAAATACAAACGAGTCCTAAATAAATTTATTTAAAAATTAAAAAATACAAATGAATCCCTATTAAATTATTAAAGAATTAGAAATTAAAAAATATTTTTATTTAAATATGAGGATATATTTGTTATTTCACAGCTTTTTATTGAGCAATTAGATAGAAATGATGGTTTACACAATCAAATGTGTAATTAATGGTGAAAATGTAAAAAAAATGAAAGGTATGGACTTTTTTTGCAATAATGGTGAAAGATAGGGACATTATGTACTAATTACCCTTTTAATAATTTATTTGTAACTTATTTGCGTTTTTTTTAAAAATTTGGGACAGTAGTTGCAATTAGTTTTTTTCTTTTTGTTTTTATTTTATTTAAAGAGACTGGTATATTCGTCATTTCATAATTTTTAATTGAGAAAATTGGTGAAAATGACCTTTTTTGCGCAAGAAAATGTGAAAATAATGGTGAAAATACCAAAAAAAAAGAGGTGTGGACATTTTTCATAATAAGCCCATGTTTATTTCAAATTGTTTTAACATAAACAATCAATTTTTTACCTTTTTTAAAACATTGGGGCCCACTATGAGAGAAAGATGTCAAAAATATTTATGCCGAAGAATCATACTAAA
>CAIGRN010112476.1:0-32674 GCA_903798345.1 Fraxinus anomala | reverse complement strand
AGCCCTTAGCCAAAGTGCATATTCAACTGTACATCAATTTGGTGCAAAAATTCACTTCAACCCAACACCAAATCTCTACACCAATTTGATGCAATGAATAATATTGCACCACATTTGATGTAATACTATTCATTTGGTGAGACTAGAGTTTTTCATAATTCCTATTTTACATTTCATTTTATACTACAACACACTTTAATTCATATTATATCCTTTTATTATTTAATAATTTAACTTTAATTTATTTATTATTTAGTTTAATACATTTTTTTATTGTGGTATTAAGTACAATGCTTTATTTTATTTTAATTTAATGATTTTAGTAGTAATATAATTTGTAATTAAATAGTTTTTAAAATTAATTAATTATTGATAATTAAAAAATAAGAAAATAAAGGAAACATTGTCTTCTAGTGTAATATTTGGTGTAATGGTTGAAAATGACTTTTTAAAATGGTGTGAAAATTGCATGAATTTGATGTGAAAGTTACACCAATTTGGTGCTAATGGTTGGATATGGCCTAAGCACAAGACTATAATTATAATGAGATGAGATTTCCTGGTCCCAAAGTTTTTTAAAATTATAAGATGGTCAAATTTTATTTTCAATTACACATTTAATTGAAATAATAATTTTTATTCACTTTTAATCATATGTTTCATGAGATTTACTAACTTATAATCTTAAAAGACCTTGTCAGGTAGGGCCCTGTAATATGTAACATGACGTGTCTTTTTGTGAGATGAATAACCTTTTTAGACATAACATTACACATAAGAATTCACATAATTGACAAATGACGGCTCCCTATGGGGAGGGGCGCTATTATGTGTACTTTTATGTACACATAGCATATTCCATCTTTTTAATATTGATTTTCACTGTACTTACGTTGTAACATATTACGTGCATGAATGCTGTAAAATAATTTTTTAAATATTTTCTCTGAAAGTAAATATGTTACCATTTCAAGTAGAAGTAAAGTAGTATGTGTGTTTTCTGGCATTGTTGGAGTTGGGATTGAGAGCTAGCGAGAGTCCAATTTAATTATAATTTTTTTTTTTCAAGCGCAAACTATGGGTAATTATCACAAATCGTCCTCATTGACTGCACTCATTGTACAAATCGTTCATAGTATTTCAAATTTGGCATTTGCACCCTCATTTCAACATTTTTTCTTTCGAAATTGGTCATTTCCATTTCCTCCAGTCAATTCTTTCTATCAAATATGGTTAATTGGTGCAAAGCATTCCTATCATTTACCTTCGTTGTGCAAAATATTCATATTGTTTGCCTTCATTGCGCAAAAAGTCATTATCGTCTATTTTCTCAATTAAAGTATTGTAAAATAAATAATTTATCCTCATCTTTAAATAACATATACAAAATACAGAAATAATGTAAAAAATAAATAATTACATTCAAAGTCCTAAATTTTTCAAATAGTGAAAACGAGGTCCACTTAAAATAATTTAAAACATATTAACATAAAAAAGTTCATTTTTCCCCAAAAAATAAAATTCATTTCCTCTTAATTGAGCCCCAGTTTGACAATCATTATTTCAAAACTCTTTAATTTTCATACTCATTTTTAACCATACATTTTTACAATAAAATATTTTACACGTAAATCCAAAAAATCACTATTCAAAACTTCATTTTCTCAACAAAATAGCCATCAAATAGGGATCGAGTTTGAATTAGAATATTTGGGATTGGAGTTTGCATTAGAATCTTGAATGAACAATCCAATAGAAGAAGAAATCCCAGACATCATTTTTTAAGGTAGAATAAACTTGAATAAAATCATAGCAAAATTTAAAAGTTAATGTAATATGTATATAAGAATTTGTTAAAAATAGCTAAATTCTTAAAAAGACTCTTTTAACTTGAGAGGAAGGGTAAATAGCTAAATTTGATTACAGGAGAATAACTAAATCCTTGAATGGTGCCGTAGTAGGATGAGGAGAATGGGTGGTGTGGAATTGGATACAGAAGAAGAACCCCCCCCCCCCCCCCCCCCCAAATTGTGAGTATTTGTTTTTTTTATGTGAATCATGCTTTTGTATGTGGAGCATGATTCTATGAAAGATGGAGGTCATCTATCAAACTTAAGAATTTTGAATTCTAAAATATAAAATGAANCCCCCCCCCCCCCCCCCCCCCCCTCTCCTTTGTTTTATGTATTTGTTTGTTTTCTATTTTTAATTCTTTTCTTACTCTTTTTTTTTATACTTTTAATTCTCTTTTTAATTATTTTGGTAGTGGTGGAGGGTAGATGATGGGGATAGGGGTAGGTGTGATTAATTGGAAAGATAAAATATTTTTCTTTTGTTAGTATATTTTAAATTGTTTTACATTAAATTAGTTTGTATTTTAAAAAAAAATTGAAACTCTAACTGCCATTTTTTTATATTCTCTCTTTCTTCTTTATTTGTTTATTTAAAGAGAAGAGTAAATTGATAATTTTATAATGCTTTAATGAAGAAAATAGATAGTAATGATTATGTAATAAAGGCAAATGATATGGACATTTTGCGCAATAAAAGAATACGATATGGACGTTTTGCACCAATTACTTATATTTGATGAAATGAATTGACGGAACTACACAAGAAAAAGTTGAAATGATGACCCAATTGTCAAATTTGAAACAATAAAGATGATTTGCGCAATGAGTGCAAAGGATGAGCATTATTTTGTGCTAATTACTTTCGCAAAATATAATTATTTATGAAAAATAAAAGAGTTATATAATTTTTTTCTAAAATTTAAACGAGGGCCAGGGTTGATCTGGCCCCACCTCCCTCATATGTTATTATTTTAGCTCTTTCAAGTAGGGATGTGCAAAAAATGATCGAACCCGCCAAAATCATTCAAATCGAACCAACTCGACCGACTTGGGTCGATTTTTTTGTTGTTTTTACACGGGTTGGGGTTGTGTAGTCGGATCAGGTTATGGGCTAACTCATGAAAATCGAATAAACTCGTTCAACCCAACCCGCCTATTTTAAAAAATAAAATAAAAGAAAAGAAATAAAATAAAATGTCTAAAAAGTAAAAAGAACCTAAAAAATATTAGTAGATAGTATAATTATAATTACCTTGGTGCATTGTAAAGGAAGAACTTACTATTCTTCTCACAAAAAATGTAGTGTAAGTTTTCCATATTATGTTAAATGTTTTGTTCTTTGTAGGCTCGGCTAATAATGATTGAATAAGATAATAAATAATTTTATTTATTTACTATTTAATTTTGTATATTCGAATTTAGTATAATAGAAAATTGTATGATTTTAATTTTCGTTGACAAGTCATTCCAACACAATCAACCCAACCCAACGCAACCCAATCCAACCCAACTCAACCTAATCGATACTTGATTGGGTTGGGTTGAGTTTCAACTTTTACACTGATTGAGTTGGGTTAAATTTTGATCAAACCAATCATATTTGGTTGAGTTGGGTTTGGGTTGAGGCAAAAACCGACCCAACCTAACCCATGTTCACCCCTACTTTCAAGGCCTGCCTTTCATAATATTTGTTTATATGTTAACATAACTTATGGTTGGATGTATTTAAAACTTTGTAATCTCATGAGTCTCTTTTTGGTTTGTGTTTTAAACTACGGGTGAAATTATGATTTTTATTTAATATGACCAAATTTCACGTTTATGTTCTGGTGGGGACTTACTCGATTTCTAGTGGTGAATGATTGAAATTAGGGATTGAAACTCTATTTTGGGAATTTTCAACAGCTCTATCCAGCTTTGGCTTTCTTTGTATATGTATACAAAATATGTGTGGTAAACTTACAAACATGTCCCTTTGTATATGTGGCTTGCACTTTGTTAAGTAGTTACTTTAACTATGCCGACTAATTATAAACTAAAGAAGAATAAGGAACGCTAAAAAGAGAAGCCTGTGCAATCTCGCGTTGGACTATGATGGAACAATATTCTCGACACCCTTCTTCAAACGGGATTGTTAAGGGTCTTGGAACTACTCTGAGTTCGTCTCTCAAAAAACTGAACCGATTATATGATAGAGTTTTCATTAGACAACTTTTCTAAAATAATCTCCTAAAAAGTGTAAAATTATAAATTCCAATGTTTAAAACCCGGCCCGGGCATTGACCGGGAAAAGAGAAAGGGTCAAGAGTTGAAATGTTCAATCGAGGTCGAACCGGAGGTAATAAATAAATATTTATAAACATTTAAATTTTATTTTCCCAACAATATATAATTAAAATTTTACACCATCAATTCAAACTAAATACAAATATGTCAAATGTATGTTTTTTAGTATAAATTTTAATAGTTTTTAATTTGTTAGATCACTTAAAAACTCATTTCAATTTTACTAAATAATTTGTGAGATTAAAAAATAATGTTTAACAATCTACATAAATTGAGTAATTTAATTTTGTAGTCATGCACCATGTGGCCATAAATAATATTGAAAAAGCGTGTTTTATTGAAATTTGTCAGTCCCATATTGAAAGTGTATTGAAAGTATGTTTTATTGAATTTTTTCAATTCCACATTGAAAGTTTATCAATGATGAGACTCAAGAAATTGTTATAAAAGAGTTCCATTGGTAGAAAAGTCGGTAAATGGGTTTTCATCTGTAAGGTAACCTTTTTATTATATATTAATTTTTTTTAAAAGACGTTTTGGATCCAAAAACCACGACCAGTTCCCAATTTCCGGTTTAATTGACCGGTTATTTGATCGGTTATTAATTAATCTGTTATTTTAGTATAACCAATTTGGTCTGGTTCCTGATTGAATCGAACGGTCCAAATTCGATTTTATAAACATTGGTAAATCTATCTCTGTTGTTTAGTTCTAGCATGGAACACTGGATTGATAGCTAGAGCTGTTAACTCATGCTACCAGACCAAGTAATAGGAGGTATTGAATATTGATAGAAGAGGAAAGTGAAGCTTTTGTTATAAGGATAGTATCCATGCAATATCACATAATACTTGAGCTAAAGCCCTACATTCTGACTCTGCTTTATCTTTTGGATTTGTTATGATGTTGACTGCTGACTCAATGAAACGTTGACTGCTGAAATAAAGGCCAACAACGTGATTTCTTTTGGAGTTGCAAAGTGGAGATTAAATCGTATTCTGAATCACGATTTTGCCAGTGGAGGACAAGCATAGGATGTTGCCACGTGTTGCCTCCTGCATCGTTGGATATGTAACTTTCTTGTGTACGCTCCAACACTTGGATACACGATTTGGCTTCCATTCTTTCATTTGGCTTCTGAGTTCTCTGAACTTATCTCTCTACTGAGTTCGTTTCCCAATCTTCTTCTAGGTTTTGATTGTTGTAAATCTGGGGAGTTTTAATTATTCTTGCATGAATCAGTGGCGAATCCAAATTCTCGAGTGAGCACGGACGGTCATTGGCTATTAACCCTCAATAACAGCAATAAAAACTAAATATATCTATTACTTTACTAAAACTAATGTTAAGATCCACCAAATGCCATAGTTGTTAAAGTTTTCGTATTTTCAGAGAAGAGCATGAGTTCAAATTTTTACCATTACACTAAGCCCTTGTTTGAGTCCAATTTTTTTTTTTTTTTTTATCAAAAATTCATTTTTTCAAAATTCATTTTCAATCACACATTTTTCAATAAATTATTTTATATGTAAATTGAAAACTTTTTCTTGTTTTTAATCACATTCTCCAAAAAACACTATTCCAAAATAATTTTAATAACTATGCCTTAAAATGGTGAAAAATATTGAACTAAAATAATTATATAAAGGATTGCTCTCATAGAGAGTTGAACTCAAGACATCTCATCTGACTTGCTAAATGGGTGCTCTGACCAATTGAGTAGGGGTGGAGCCAAAATGATACGTTAGGGTGGGCTAAAATTTAATTTTTTTCAATGAACTCATACGATAAAAGATGATCCATACAACTTGAGATTTAGTTTACAAAGTTCAATTCATAACACTCATAATAATGTGAGCCAGAATGTATTTTTTGACATTCATAACAAAGTTCTAACAAATATATTTTTAACTAATAAAATTAAATATATAGCATATTACATATTTTAATAATAACATTCATTTCATGGTCGAAATAAATAAATTTTTAACTTACATTAAAAATAATTTTAATTACTTAGATGATATACCACTCGAGATTTAGTTTAAAAGGTTAAATTCATAAGACTCATAATAATGTGGGTCAAAATATATTTTGGGACACTCATAACAAAGTTCTAACAAATATATTTTTAACTAATAAAATTAAATATACAGCATATTACATATTTTGTTAATAACATCTATTTCATGATCGAAATAATTAAATTCTTAACTCACAAGTATAAATAAGTAATATATGAAAAAAAATACATTAAAAAAATTTAATTACTTTTAAACTTAATCAAACACGTAACATTTCATACTATTCAAATATGTCATTTACCTTTAATCAATAAAAATTATTTGTTATATAATTAATTAATTTGATTATAAGTGAATTCTTTTATAATAAACTAATTTAATTATAAGTGAACTCTTTAAAATTAGTAATATATTTGTGCGCGATATAAAATACATACTTTGGTAACGAGTTATTGAAGTATCATGAATATGAATAAAATAAATATGTAATTGTTGATCTAAATTTGAATAATTGAACGTTGGGCTTGGGTTGAGAATAAAGTTAGTTATGCTAAAATTAATTTTTAGATTGGACTAAAATTTTTATCCTTTTTTATTTTTATTAAAAATTTGGGCTAAGTCTTTCAATTTTAACAAACAAATTTGCTTCTGGCCAGCCTTGCCCCCCTCTCCATCCACCCATGCAATTGAGTTATAAGAATTACTTGAAAACAAATGAAATTATACACACACACACACACACACACACACACACACACATGTATATACACATTGATACCATTTTTTGTTAATTCTGTCAGATCCAGTAAGGGCGGCCACCGTTGCTCACTGGGTACTGGATTCACCAGCAGCATGAATAGTAACACATAATAGTGAGAGGTTCTATAATTTTGAATAATTTTAAGTTTGGTGGTTCCCTGAAGCTATATCTTGGACAATTTGGCTCCGATTTGATGTAGTGTTCTCTTTTTGTGATGGAAGCTTAAAAGGGGATTAAGAGCTTGCTCTGAACCTTTTGTCTTATGGTGAAAATTTTGTGTTCTTTCTTTTTGCATTTAATTTTACCTTTGTTTGTTGAATAAAAATGCACCAATCGTTTGGACATGATCATAACACTTGCAACCACATTTGTTTTTTAGATGACCATGAAACAAGTAAATTACCAAAAAAAAAAAAAACACCTAATGGCCAGCTACAAATTTTCTATCATCAAGAGAACATGCCCAGTCTACATCTGAGAGACCAAGGAGAGAAAGTCTTTTATAGTGTTTTATGTAAAGCCCACAATCCAAAGTCATGTTAAGGGATCTAACCCTCTTTGGACCCTGGAGAAATTAGATCAGTTCGTTCACAATGAAGGCTATGTCTGGCTTTGTATTTGTTATATACTGCAACCTTCCAATTATGCATCTATAGGTTGTAGGATTTTGCATTGGCTCTCCATCAATTTGGGAGATTTGATTTTAGTTGCTGCATATGTAGGACAAGGCTTCAAATTTATCAAACCAATCGTGCACAACAACTCCTCAATCCGCCTTCTTTGTGTTAAGTACATTCTCATCTCATCCCTTTTACTTCAATCCCCAAAAAGTGATGCAAAGGTCCCAAATCTTTCAACAAAAAATAGCTAATTTAGCTTATACATAAAATTTTCTTAGGACTGAGGTCTGTTGCTAGTAACGACAATGTCATCAACATGGATGAGAACTACAAGTATTTCAGTCTCATTTTTAAAAATAACAATGAAGCATCACACTCAGAATTAGTAAATCCACAACTCAACAATGTCATTTCAAGTTTGTCATACCACACTCTAGGTGTTTGTTTTAACCTATATAATGCTTTTTGAAGCTTGCAACATAAGTTGGTATATAGACATCTTCACTTAAAGTACCATTCAAAAGTGCATTGTTTATGCTTAGTTGTCATACTGTCGCGGAAGCTTGCTCTAAGGGTCGTTAAAATGGTGTTTTTGAACTCAGTTTCATGTTACCTTTCTCTACTAAATAATCAATCCAAACGGCTCCAACCCACAACTAATATATTCAGCTCAGTTGCTCCTTAATCTTACCCACAAAGGACAGATAATGGTGATGATTTGTAGGCCACAAAGGAATCAAAAAAATAATGGAAGAAAGACTCAAAGGGAGACCAAAATGCAAAGGAAGTCATCGATTTTTTCTTCTCTTAAAGGCAGTCGACTTTCACACTAAGAGGGCAACCACGTTTTTTTTCCTTCTAACACAAATCACACATACAACGGCTAGGGCAAATACATCGTATATATAGGCTATGTTAGACTTTAGTTGGACCAATAAGAGGTAATATATATGGGCTATGAACAACATTAATTGTTTAAATTACTTCTAACAGCCCATGTTATTTTTGGGGTTGAGCTTTTGGATAGGTTGTTGGTAACAATTTAATTCAACGTTTACATCATCGCCCGAGATTAATTGGATATCAAAACCCAACAAATCTCCATCTTGATACCCAATCAATCTGCAAGTAATCAAAACACAAAGTTAATGCTTTCATAATCAAGATAATCAATAAAATTGGAATCACGGACCTTACCTCATGTTTCGGACCCGAAACACATACCATATCTACTCTATGTACTCACTAGGGCTAAGGTCGCAAATAAATACCCATGTAGAAGCAGATAATCATAGTAATCAATAAAAAAAATGCAATGAAGATATCATATAGAATAATACAGATTTTTTCAAAAAAGACACGTTCACACAGAACAATAGATTAACACTAAGTTAATCAATCAAGCGGTCAATACGTATACAACAAATGCATAAATGACCCCACGAAAAGATCTCACCATACTTATCACATCCCATTCCGTGTTGCTCACACCTCGAGAACACATATCTCACTTCATTGCCCACTATGTTCACTAGACTAATTACTCAACTCATGTCTGATTGGTAGATCTCAATAGATCCTAAATCTTTGAGATAATCCTCTATCACCATACCACTTTTCCTAACCTAAATAGATAATGTGTTTCCACCTAATAAAAGTGATAGAAGTGCCAATCTCACACTCTATCTGATCAGTGTCTCTTAACAGATAAATGACTCCAACATTTAATCACATCTCCACTCGTGATCCAAATGTCACACTCTATATTCCCTGTACAAACCACCAATGTACCCCGAGACATCTATACTACATCTCACCAATAGACATACAACACACTACTAATATATCTTAACCCACTATGAATGTAAACAATTACACCAAGTAATTAAGTGCTTGTTTGTCTCCCATTATTTTGAATAGTATTTTTTGGAGAATGTTGGTTGAAATTTAAAGTAACTTTATTGGTTTGTGTATATAATATTTTATTGGGTGAATGTATGGTGGAGAATTTTACTATAGCAAACAATGTTTTAGATTAATAGTAGACAAACATGAGCTAAATTGCTCTCAAAATTCATGCAAATGCACATATCAAACACATTAAAATGCACATATAACCATGCAACAGAATTAAGTAATTACACACATGCAGAAATAATTACACACAGATGCACATGTAGTAACTAGATTTATTCTCAAAAAACCTCACTATGGTCATCACTCTACCCAAAAACCACATTCACCTCGCCTCTCATCTTACCCTTCTGCTTATTCTTTTTCTTGGGACAATCTCTCACAAAGTGTCTAGATTTATCATAGTTAAAGACAAAAGTAATTACCAACTTGCTATCAAAATCAATACTTCAAACATAGCAAATAATTTCTAAATTTCTAACACAAGCAATGTTACCCCACACGGTAACTTCAATCCTAATATCATCCCACACAATGACTCGCTAATGGTGAAATTTAAATTGGGATAAATCAATATATCAGAGCGAACTAATCTGAGTTCATAAATATCGAGAGATGCGAATTTATCACATTAGGACCACCACTATTTGTCCTAAAGTCTCCAACAATCGCATGAATCAATCAACCATGATCGAATCCCGATCACATGAAGAACACAATTGTCTAGACTTCGCTGTATAACATGAAACAGAAAACTAATAACACCAAATGTAAAAAAAAATGTCAGGAACAAACTTTCGCCGGATTCCTTCTCACGCACCTCCACGTTCAGCTAACAGTTTTTTCTACGCGTGTCCTTCACGTGCCGTCGAACGTGCCTTCACCATCGATCACACGCTTGACCACTAGGATATCCTCCACTTGCACGTCAAGCCAGTTGTCTCTGTTTCACCACTAGATCTCTGGATTGGCCAAAAATCACAAAAACAGGTCCCTTTTTAGGCAGTTTTCTAACAATTTTTCGATCTATTTTTCTGCTTCGTTTCACCGCTTTTCTGATCGATTGTTGGTCAATTTTTTGAGCCAAATCCACCACCTTGAAATTCTGATACTAATTGTCACGAAAGTTTGCTCTAAGGGTCGTCATAACAGTATTTTTAGAGCTCAATTTCACATTACATTTCTCTACCAAACAACTAATCCAACGGCTTCAACCCACAACTAATATATTCACCTCGGTTGCTCCTCAATCTCACCCACAAAGGACAGATAATGGTGATGATTTGTAGGCCACAAATGAATCGAAAAAACAATGGAAGAAAAACATAAAGAGAGACTAAAATACAAAGAGAAGTCACAGTTTTTTTCTTCTCTCAAAGGTAGCCGACTTTAACACTAAGAGGGTAGCCACATTTTATCTCTTTCTAACACAAATCACACACATAATGGCTAGGGCAAAGACACTGTATATATAGGTTATGTTAAGTTTTAGTTGGACCAATAAAAGAGGTTAAATGAGTCAAGATTCAAAGTCATCCAAAAAGTAATATATATGGACCATGAGCAACATTAATTATTTAAGATACTCCTAACGGCCCACATAGTGTTTGGGTTGAGATTTGGACTTGGTTGTTGGTAACAATTTAATCCTGTTTACATCATCACCGAAATTCATTGGATATCAAAACCCAACACATACATTCCAGTTTTTTGACATGTCAATGGAGATTGGAGAGAATTACCCTTATAGTTGAGGCTTTCTGAGTAATCTACTCCCGGTGTTTGCTGAAATCTCTTGGCTATGAGCATTGCTTTTCACATATGAAATGAGCTATATGCATTTTGCTTTGCTTTGTACACCCATTTATTTTCCACAATTTGTACTTGCGTGAATAAGTAACTAAACACCAAGTCCGACTCTTCATCAAGGCCTTATATTCATCCTCCATAGCCTGTCTCCAAGGTTTGTCCTGGAAAAAACACTTTGCATCTTCATTTCTCCTAGCGGTGAAGAGTTTGTATTCTGTGAGCATTAAGGAAAAGTACCCAACAAGATATGCGCTGTTCAATAATATTAGCACAAATCAAACATTCACGCCACATTTCATTACAAGCAAACCGAACCTATGAACGAAGAGCTAAATCCATTTCTATATAAAAATATTCTCAAAATTGTAAAGGAGTTCGTATTCATTTTGAATCCCGAAGGGATAGAAATTACATTAATAATAAATTAATTTTAAAAAACCTAGTACATGTATCTATGTATTGTTGGGAATATGCAAAGTCATAAAGTTCAAAGCATATAAGAAGAATTTATTTAATTTTTCCTTGCATTTCACTGCTTATGTCATATGGGTATTTATAGTACATTATGGATAATTGATTACTACTCCTTGACTCGGCCTCACTTGTAGTTGCTCCAATAAAAGTCATGTTAAAAGTCTAAAATTTTGCACCCTCTTTAATATTTTTCTTTCAATGTAAATTCTATAAATAGGTTGTACAACGCAACTCTAAACTATAAATTTTAAATTCTGAACAACTTTATATGAATATTTTATTTATCCATCCCAAACATTTAATGTAACCTAGCATACAATTTTTGCAATACATAGGTTTTAAATCAACGCTTTGGAAACAATTTAGTTTTAAACTAGATTGGGCTTGGACAGACTAGTATTGGGTCATTTGCTGGGGGCCATGACATGAAGCTACCACCGTCAAAACAATGTTATGTGTCTCTTCGTCCAACGATAACCACCTCACATCTTCCATTATAAAAACTCATATTTAATACCATTTGAAAGTAATGCAATTTTATACTTTCAAATAATGTTGCCGTATCTCACTTTACTCTCTATAAACCTCCAATATCCAAACACTATTGTGGCTTGTATCTCCTGTATGTCCCACACCCTAATACATTCATATAAGTTGACTGATATGATCGTCAAAATGCTTGAGATTGCCTCCTCCACAATTGGAAAAGGCAATGTGCTCCTACCGATTTGTCCAAATGTACAAACAATAAACTATGTGGATGTGAATGGAGTCAACATTTGTCGACCACGTCACTTGTGAAGAAACCAAGATCCACAATTTCCTTATTAATATCATACGGTAATTTTTTGCTGACATTAATACTAATTTTAAATACAACATGATCAATAAAGATTTTTTTTATTATTATTTTTTGTGATTTTGGGTTTGGGCTTTTTCAAAAACTGAAAAAAAAAAAAAAAAGTTTTAATTAGGTATATAAGTAAAAATTACAAAAAATCATGAATAGGATGATCCATGAAAAGCCCATTTCCATAAAACGGTCTTCATATATAGTCCAAACGTGGCTGGAAAACAGTATCCAGACTAAGGCCGAAAATCCATATAGCAGTAAAAAACGTAAAGCATTGACTTTAATGGCGATCAATTCATCAACTCTATTTTCCATACCCAGTATTTATTTATTTATTTATTTTTTTTTTTGTTATACATAAAATATAACTATTTGAATAATAACATTAATAAAGTGCATTGCTACATCAAGCAAATTATGTATTTGTGGTAGGTTTATGATAAAGTATATGATTTCAAAATTCGATCGATCGTGACAAGTGTTAGGTTTTTAGTGTTGATAATTTTGTGGATAAAATGACTAATTTGTAACGTGTTGTAAAAGTCAAGGACCAGCGGTGCAATTTGTACAAATTGGATTATGAGATCTAGAGTTCGAGCACGAAAAGAGGAATAACACGGCATCGCATTTTCGCTAGCTTCTCGGCTAGTTGGCGCTCGAGTGACAAAAATAGAATGGATGTTGCCCGCCTGTTGTCGAGTTCTCGCTCGAGCGACAGTGCGTCGCTCACCTTCGCTGAGCCATCGCTCGAGCGCCAGGTCGATCCGGAAAACCTATTTTGCTGTTTTGAAATATATTTTTTTGTCCATTCAACCTAATTATCCTCTCCTACAAATACTCGAGTCTATGCATAGAAAATAGCGTGATTGTTCATTGTGCTTATTCTTTAAACACATTCATATTATCCTTTTAAGATCTAAGAGTTTATTCATACATTGATTCCATCTTATCTTTTTGAGATCATACAACCACATATTTGGGAAAAACATCAAACTCATTGAATTTGAAACACCACCTATTTTCTATTGGTCATAAGAAGACACTTTCTTAGTTGAATTTCAGAGACTACTGGAAGTTGAGAGAGATTTGACTACAAGTGCAGGAAGAGCACAAGGCCTCTAGTGGAGGTAACTGGCTTGGTCCCAGTTGAGATTTTTTGGTCATCATATCGGTGTTTATTATTGTTTTCTTTATTATTGCGACAATTCAACATAAGATAATTGGAGTTGTATGCTTAATCATCTAGAAACAATTAACAGTAACTTGTTGTTTTTTATCGATTGATTCCGCGCATAGGGTCAAAACTAAAAACGGATAAGTGACAATCATTCAGTAGCTTAAAGTTGTTAAATTGGCAATCCGTGAACTGTTAAGTGGTATCCAGTGCGACACCCGATTTTTCAATTGGTATCAGAGCCCAAATTCGTTCATTGACCCATATTATCAAGATGAGTAATTCATTATCTGTCCCGCCATATTTTGATGACTGTAATTATGCCTACTCGAAGGTTAGGATGCGAGCCTTTTTAAAATTCATGGATGAACGTATCTGACTTAGTGTTGTGAATTGTTGGGCTGCACCTAACTCTACAGTTAATAATGACATAATCCTCACCCCTGTTGCTAATTAGATTAGAGCGAACTTAGATGAATGTAACTAAAACAGCAAAACTTTACATGCCCTATTTATGGCAGTATCCCCGAAAGAGTTTAGGCGAGTGCCATTGTGTAAAGTAGTCAAAGAGGTTTTAGGATATCCTACAAACCACACATGAGGGAACTCGAGCGGCTAAGAACTCTAAATTGCAGATGTTAATTACTAGATTTAAAGAAATTCGGATGAAGGAAGATGAAACATTTGATGATTTTTATGCAAGTTTAAATGACACAGTAAATTCTAGTTTCAACCTAGGCGAGAGAATCCCAGAACCTAAGATAGTCAAAAAAATTCTTAGATCTCTACTAGAAATGTTTAGACCTAAAGTCACGACAATAGAGGAGAGTAATGACTTAGATTCCATTAAGATTGAAGAGTTGATCTGATCTCTCCAGATTTATGAACTTACATTAGCTAAACACACAACGATAAGTCATTGACCTTAAATACTGTGAGGAATAGTCATAGAGAGTCTTCGGATTCAGATTCTCCTAATGAAGATGAATTAGCTTACTTTGCTAAAAAAATTCGAAAAATACTTAGGAATAAAAAGAAACCTAAAGAGAGACATCGATGTGATTCTAGTGAGTCTAGAAGGCGATATCAACCTGTATATCTAAATCATAAACTTTAAACAAGGTTAATAAAACACAAAAATTAACAGTTATTTCACAAACTTCACATATTGTATGTTTAACTTTGAGTGTGCATGTTAAACTTTCTCAATTCCAATAATGATACCAATGCCATGGTGCTTCTTTCTACTATTTTATCTTACCACTCTATGGTAGGTAGTATCGCTCTATATCGATGGTTGATTTGTATGGTTACCGTGCATGTTAATTCATAATTTCATAGTACACTTTTACATCATTCTTTTGGGACTTGTGCAATATCTGTTATTGGGTCAACGAAATAGAACGATGAATAATCATGTAATGATAGTATTGATTTTGGGTGGATCTAATTACCGCAAACTTATTTCCAAATGGATTTTTTTTTAATATGGTTCTATTCGGGGTGATTAGTGTAATAAATATATAATATAATCTTAAAAGATTTTAAGATAGCTAATTTACACAACTTATCTCCTAGTCAAACCATAAGTGAAATCAAGGATGATTTTGATCTCAAATGTTCAAAATCTAAGTATAAAACAATGGAATTCATATAATAATTTAAATTTTGAGAGCTTGCACAAACTGATTCAAATTTTGATCCAAGATAAATCAATATTAGAATTGGATACAAATAACATTATTTAAGCTAAGTCACAAAATCATGCAAAATAAAGTAGTAAGATATTTAGTTTTACGCAAAATTTTCATTTTTTAACTCAAAATTAAACATGTATTAAACATACACAATCCAATAATATATATTAAAATTACAAGAAAATCTAGATTTGTCACCCGATAACTTAATTCATACATACTCAATCAATATAAAGTTCGAAATATAGAAATTAACTAAAAGATATGACTTTTATACTCGTCTGATAAGTGTCCAATGATGAAATTGGCGTTGGATCTTGAATACTCTCTAATTGATTTTTTTTCCCCTCCTTCTAAGGGTTCTCTTGTTCTTTGTACCAATTTTTCCTGCAACTAAAATTATAATCAACACTAGCAATAATTTATAAGCAATGATAATCACTTTTCTTTAGAGCATAATTCAAACAAATCATTACCTATCACATCTATCTCAATTCAATATGAAAAAAAATATAGAAGAGTTCGAAGAAAAAAATTCATGATTATAAGAAATAACACGTTTGAGTGAAACTCGAAATCTTCAAATTTTAAAACTTTGAATATAATGTTGATGAAATAAGTTGGTGATCGTATGAATTTGGATGCAATCAATTTTTATTTTATTATTTTTATTTTATTTTATTTTATTTTTTTTAACTTAGGGAAAGTGTCTAAATGTCTAATGCAGTTCCATTCTCTATATGCCATGCAATTACTGAATTTAAATAGTTAAAGTTTAGAAGAATGAGTTACTTGTTGATTTATAGTCTCAATTTAGACTTTGATTAAGTATTGATCATGATGGCTCAAGTCGAGATGTGCTGACGTTGCACTTCTTACAATTTCTAGCCTTACAATCTCTCTTTGCTCTCTAGACTTTGAATTCACCATTCTCATATCTATCAAGAAGTCCACCAAATTTTTAGTTTTTATTCAGACAACTTTGTTGATTATGTAGATCATATTCTTCAACCTTATTTCATTCCTTAAGATTTGATGGTTGTTCGGATAGGGTGTGCAAATTGAAAATTTCTTATTCGTTCTCCACCTTCAATATGAGCTCACATTTCTCCATGTCAATCAATGTTTGATCGGTAGCTCAGAAGGGTCGATACAAGATTACTAGAATATCTCGATCTTCTTCTATGTCAAGAACAACGAAGTCTACATGGAATATCACTTTTCTAGCTTTGATGAGTACATCCTCAACCTTGCCTCTTAGATGTTTGATGCTTCCTTTGACCAGCTGCAACAAATACCGTTGTTTATTTTATTTACCCTAGTCCGATTTTCTGTATCCAAATAAAGACATTAAATTAATACAAGCAACGTCACATAAAGCAGTGAAAAAAAAAGCTTTTCCAATTGAAATAGGTATAGTAAAACTCTTTGGATCTTTTAGTTTGAGAGATGGTTTGTTTTTCAATATTGCAATGCTCTCCTCTATCAGCATCATAATTTCAAATTCTTGAAGCCTTCTCTTCTTTTTTATCATGTTTTTGAAGAATTTTGCATAGTTTGAAATTTGACATATCGTATCAATGAATAGAATATTGATATGGAGCTTCTTTATCACATTCATAAACTTTTCAAACTTTTGATATAACTTGTGCTTCTTCAACCTTTGTGGGAATGAGACAAGGGGAACTTTTTCTTTGGCAGGAACGATTGTGCCTTAGCCTGTAGAATATTTGAATTTCCTTCAATTTATCATTTTCTAGCTTTCAGATCCTGCCACTAGCTCCTCATCAGTAATATGTACTTTTTGATTATTTACAATGGTCTTTGGACGATGATTTTTGATAATTATACCACATTTCATATTGTAATTGCATTAATCCTTTTCTCCTTTGTCCACTTTCAAAGTCTTTTGAGAAAAGGAATTGGAGGTACATATTCTCATATTTTTGTTACTGCTTTCGGTTGCAGGGTGTCAATCTCATAATCATCAAACAACTTTTATAGCTAGCACTAGCTCTTTGGAATTGGCCTCAATGTTGCTTGTGAAGCACGTTGGAGCCTTTTAGAAAGCTTGAGCTAGCAACCTTATTTGATTTTCCGAACCCTTGATGGCTGCCGAATGATTTTGAAGGGTTGTTTCAGTCTTCACCATGAACTGCTTGTTCATAAATTTAAACATCTCCTTAAATGTAGATTGTTGTCTTGCTTTTGAAACCCAAGGGGTGGCTGTCGATTAGCGTTTTGGTTGTTGCCCTAAGAAAAACTAGGATAATTACGCTGACTTGAATTATACTTATTTCAATATTGGTTGTTTTGCTGTTGTTGAAAATTTTGTACGTAGTTCGCTTCTTCTCTTATGTTTGAGACTTTCTCAAATTCCCCACTTTCATGAGCTCCTTCACAATTTCGCAAACCAAGAATTTTGTTTGCATAGCATTTTACTGAATTTTTAATGGACAAGTGATCCATTACCTTCTTTTCCAAAGAAGATATATGTGCTAATAATTTGGAGACAACATCTATTTCATGAATCCCTGCTTTCTTTTTTGAATATGGCTCTTTCTGAAGGCCACAAAGCATTGTTGGCTATCACAGTCTTAAATAATTCTATAGTTTCATTAGATGACTTCAATGTGATAGACCCTTCTGAAACTGAATCCACATATATACGGAAGATAGTTCAATTCGGTGTAGGAGTACTAAATTTTTAAGGCACCATGGTTAGACACTTTCTGATCATGTCCTTGGAACATTTCCCATGCATCATGGAAGCTCTCTAAATCGACCTGTTGAATTGTGGAGATCTCGTACTTCCATTTAGTTACCTTCGATGGTGGAAAATAATTTTTGACAAACTTTTGTATGAGCTCATCCCAATTCCTTATGCTCCCCCATGGTTGGGAATCCAATCATTCTCTTGCTTTATCACGAATGGTATGTAGAAAAAAGTCTAAATTTGATTGATTCTTTGGACTATTAAAATTGTACTTTTTGTAGATGCCTAAGAAGCATGAAGCATGATTTGGTGGATTTTCACGTGACTTCCCATAAAAAGATACCCCGTTCTAATATAGAAGAATGATATTCATCGTAGTTGAAACTTCGGTTGCCCAAATATCGAATACACAATTTTTGGTTGATTTGGCGCAACATGTGGGGCAATGAATTGTCTGAGTAGCAAATCATCTTCATCAATTTCAGTAGATTTCTCAACTTGTACTGGCGATGTTTATTTCTCATTTTGCCATGAGGTTATCTTGTCGTTGCTTAAGTATTTGTTTGAAGGTTTGTTTGATTTTCAGATCAAGGATAAGAGATCAATGTCTCTCGAACTTCGCGTATAAGAAAACATAGAAAATTAACAAGTAACAAGAAACAAGAATTTAAATCGATGCCAGAATTAATTACAAATTAAACGAAGTAAACAATTTAGTCCCGACAACAATACCAAAAACTTGATTGAGTGTAATTCTGCAAGTGTACGTCGGAATTGTACCCAAATGGTTAAATATTTATTATCTATTTTTATCCTAATCTGGCTTTAGTCTAAATTAACTTGGTAATCAATTATTAATTCAAGATCTTATGTTCGAACTATATTATCCTAAATTAATCTAGTCGATCAAAGCCTAACAAGTTTGGGAAGAATTTTGATATTAAGTGGTTTCGAATTTCGCTTTCACTTAGTTTATTTAACATTCATTGAATCCAAATTCATTCAACTCCTTCATGTGTTTAATAGCCGAATTAACCAATTTTAGTTAGTAATCTCTCGAGTAAAACTATCCTATTCACATGCTTGGATTTGCTATATTCTTTTGTAAATTCATACATATGTAAAAGGATTCAGACGTAGTAATAATATTGCATAAGTTATAAAAGTATCTTTTGATCTTAATAACACTTATATTACTTATTGTATGGATTACATAAATATATCTCATTTCGATCTCATCATTATCCTTAAACCAAGTAATTGATAATCAAGCAATTGAACGACATAAACACACAATAAGAAATTAACACATAACCAAAGTTGTACGAAATTTATTGAATTAAACAAATAATAACCTAAGCTACGTTATTCATCCTCATAACAAGCTATTTAGCCAATCATAATTTTTGAATTAAATAATAAAAAGATGAAATATCACTTGGTTTAATATAACGGATAAAGAAAATAATTCAAGCAATTGTTGCTCTTCGGTACAGAATTCCAAGTAGTTGATTTTCAACTCTTGGTTGAATATAAATCTCCCGATCAATTGTGTTCTTAAACCTTCGAATTCTAAGATTAGTTTCAAATTTTGAGAATTTAATGTATATGAATGTGTAATTTAGCATCAAGATTATATTTCTAGTCAGCTCCCTCCAATGTTGAGTTGAACTAGGAAATTTGGAAATCTGCGTTATTGTACCCCATGCAGTCGCAACGTAGTAGAGTTTTGGCTATTTTTAGAATTTATTTGGATGATACGATCGATTCAGATAATACTGTTGCTATCAACGATATGTATCTTTCCGTTTAGTGGAATGTAGTGTTCAATTTCGTTTGATTGTCAATCCTAAGTCCTTTGATATTTTCAATTCAGTCCCTTAACTTGCAATCTTGGCACTTTAGTCCCCAACTTTCAAACGTCATTCAATTCGCATCCTTTTTTTTCCCCAATTCTCGTTGCTTTTCTTCTGTTTTTGTTCAATATTGCTTCTTCTCTTAAAATAATCAACAAACAAGTAAAATTAAGTATCTAGATCATACAATTACTCTCAAAAGCCACATTTGATTGCCCAAATAGGTGTAATATTGATTTTTTGTATATTTTGATAAAAATTAATAAAATGCATGGTTGAAAAGTTGATAAAAGTAATGGGTCATTTAAAATGTGTGATTAAAAACGAATTTAAGAAAAAAAAATGAGTTTTAAGAAATATGAGCCAAATATAGACTACGATTTATTATTACCTTATCTTATACAGGAGTATAAAAGAAAAGATATTTAACGATCACAATCATCTTCAACTTATTTGATCAAGAAGTATTGAACTTATTTGATCAAGAAGTATTGAATACCACAAACAAAAAGTGATAAATGAATTTATAAGTGTTAGGTGAAGTGTCATAAAGAAGATTTTTTAGGTGGCAATCACTACTAATAAAGTTCATTCCACTTATAAGGTACATTGCAGTCTTGTGACCATTACTAACCTTTCATTTAATGTAACCCTACATGTCAAAAGCTAAATGAATTGGCAATGTACATCTTTTGTGTGGTACTAATTGAAATAAATGATAAGGTGTGAGAGCTAGTAATTTAAGATAATTACAAGTAAAGGGTCCCGTTTGTTTTGTCGCAGCAAATAGGAGGGATTATGACCCTTCATTACATGTTTAATAAAGAGAATTTGATAACACTTTACAATATTAAGGAACAAAAAAATAAAATCTTATTTTTAATAGTGTTCAGTTATGCATGTCCAATATTACGTATCAAGTATCCTCCACTTATGAGTCGTCTCAAGACTCTCGAGCAAGTTCTAGTCTAGTATGATCAACAATTGACATTATTATCCGTGCCAAATTTAAACGAGAATCTCCATTATTTTAAGAAGAAAGGGGCTTTTAAGCAAAAGACCATCATGATAGGGGAAATTCTATCGTCTTCCAAGTTACGCAACTATGATTATTGGATATTGAAATAGTCCCTGTTTGATTTTATTAAAAAATTAGATTTTGATAAAAATTAATGAAATGCGAGATTAAAAAGTTGATAAAAATTGTGAATTTCATAAAATGTGTAAGTAAAAATAATTTTTTAAGAACAAAAACCGAACAGGGGCTAAATATTGAATGTTTTCTATCTAGATCCAGATTCTTGATAATTTTTTGTAGCATCAAAGAGTTATTGTTAATTTTTAATATTAGTGAGTAATGAGAAGGCACTTTAAAACCATTCCAATATAGAAAATTACAAAATAAATAATTGAAATTGCTTTTTCAAGTTGAAACAAGTAAAAGAATAATCCCATTTGGATACATGCTAGTGTTTGGGCACGCCAAGCAATCATGTCATGTTAGCTTCCAAAATAGGTTTAGGGATTTTCAAATCCTACGCCTCTCATCATAGATTAGGTTGGAAAGCTAGCATCAATCGATTTTAATACGTTTGTAGTTGTACATTTGTTATTGTCGTTTATTGCTATTATCAAGTCCAATGTAAATTAGATTAGACATGGGCAGGGTCCATATGGTATGTGGTCCAAAAATTTCATTTTTGTGCTACCATTGCACCATCTAGCTCCACCTTTAAAGTTGCATTTATCGTGGCCTAATGACTACCTTTTGCATTACTTGTAACTCGTGTAGGCAAATTCTTTACCCATGCACTACATTGATGAGCCGATTATTTAGAATTTTATGTTTTTTTTATATTTCGTGATCTTTAACACTGCGTCACGATCATTGTAGATGGTCTTTGTTAATCAACGGTTAACTTATTTTCACTATATCAAGAAAGTTTTTTTTTTTCTTGAATGTACGTTTCTTATTTAGCGGAACAAAATGACAATATGTAAGTGAGGTCTCTGATATATTAAATTGTAAGTGATGTTCGGATAATTTTTTGAAAGTTTCGTCTCTTATTAGAATAATTTTTAGAGAAAGTAGGTGTAAGATGACTTTTTTGTTAAGCTTTTCTTCAAGAAATAAAAGTAAAAATAGAAAATCTTGTCAAAAGGATCTCTAATATGATTTCGTATCTTAAGACACACAAAACACCCTTTATTTTTTTATGGAATTTTTTCTCAAATTCATTTTCATTTTATTATCTATCTCTAATTTTTGTCAAACCTGTTTTTGCTCAATCCTTGCAAGGATTTTGCCATTTGTACAATTTAGGATGACAATGTGATGTGTTGGCAAAAAAACAGTTGGCTGCAAAAATAACTCTTTTTTAAAACCATTCAGTGAGATAATATCCCGTGATATTCTGTAAACGAAGTTGTTATCCATATTATACACCAATCATGATTGTCCTTGCAATAGCTTACACAAAGAATAAAAAGAAAAAGAAAAAAAGCTTAATAATTTAACGAAGACGGATCTGGTGTCCTCATAAGTGGTTACATCACAACCAAAAGCACTTAATTTCATTAATAAATCTCAATACTCACAACAAATAAATAAATGTTCTTCATTTTAATTATTACATTCTTTTACTGTATATTTTGATTTGAAATATAAATTATTAACACTTTTTAGGTTGGGAGACCAAGACAAACAAGTACCAGTTTAAAGTTATCGACGATTAATCAGAAGACAATTTTCCCCTCTCACTGACCTGATTTGACTTATTATTAATTTTATTATAATGTGATTGATTAGATTTGTTGGCAATTAAATGATGCCAAGATTTGCCTATTCTTGAATTTTTTTTTTTTTTGCTTAAAAAACTAATTTAAGTTATATGTGATGAGATGTGTCGAGTGTATACTTAAATAAATAAATTTATCTAAAATTTTAAACAAGTTAATTCAACATATACAATAAATATTATGTATATTTTGATTTGAGGTTCCGTCTCATAAGAGGTTGGGATGGTGTTTCTTATTTTTTTTCTTATTCTTTCCTATTTGAATCATTCCTTATTTTAGGGAAAATCGTTTAAAGGTGCAAGAATTTTCAAAAATATTTTTTTTTTGAGCAAAAAAATTGGTTGCAAGTAATAAAGAGATGCAAATTGAAATGGATATATATAAAATAAACATAGGTCGAAAGACATATTTTTTCTTTAAGATGTTTGAGTCCAATCCCAATTTGAGCCCTCAGGTTTAATTTTCTTAAAAATCAATTTTTTTAGTAAATTTTAATAAAAAATAATGAAATTTATAGTTGAAAAATTATTGATTCTATAAAATGTATTATTAAAATTAATTATTGATTTTTTACTTAAACTTTTATAAGCTTTTTTTAGTTAAATCACACAGGTACTATAACGGTCAAGTTATGATCGCGATCTCTCTCTCTCTCTCATTATTTTTTTTCCTTTTCCTTTTGAATATTCTTATTATTTTGATTTACATGATGTTCTATTTGCAATTTTGTTTTGGATATGCAATTTTTCGATGCTTGGGCAAATTTGTAACCATACTTACCCGACCATGACAAGATTTTATTTTTTTCTTTACTTCAATACTCTGATCAGTCTGATTAATTTATAAATGTAGTTTGATTATTTATAAATTTTGCCAAACAGAGGCTTGGCAATAATTATTATATAGTTATAATATCAGTCTCGCCAACACCTCTATAGGAATTGTCATACGGATGAAGATACTTTTTTACAATAGGATATTGCGTGAAGATATGTTTTCTACACTGAATAAGCTTGAAATCTATAAGCCCCTGTTTGATTTAGATAAAAATAGATTTTTGAAAGATGTTTCAAAGAATTTGATAAAATTTGATGAAATGTGTGGTTTAAAAGTTGATAAAAGTAGTGGTCCCACAAAATGCGTGATTGAAAATGAATTTGACGAAAAATAAGTTTTAAAAAATGGGGACCAAACAAGGGCTAAATCTATATCCATTTATATCGCCCTTGTGACGTGCTTGATGATTACGTCTACAGTATAATGGCTTGTAGTTCTTGTTGAATATGCCCTCTGTTTTCTTGGCATATAATTAACTCGGCAAAAGAGCCTCTACAGATATATAGAATCAAAAGAAATAAATAGAAGAAATCTTGCTGAAAACAATTCCAGTTTAGAGATTCTCCCCTTACTATGTTATGTTGAACAATCAAAATCACAAATGAGTTATACGTGCATCATTAGACCAGGTCAAATAAATTGCGCCAATGATATACTAGCTGTTGGTATAAGACTCTTTTGTTCTCTAGAATTTCATATGCTATAGCCTGGAATGTTGATTTCTTTGACAACCCATCAACATTAATCATACTATGCGCTCATATTTGCCAACTACTTTAGTGTAGGAATTAAACGTACACCAATGTTTTTTTTTCCCCCCATTTTTAAGCTCCATGATGTGAAGTTATGATTTCCTATATGCTTTTTTAGATATGGAATATTGCCATTTATATCTTTGTTAATACATAAAGTGATTCCACTTTTTGGATGTGTAGACGAGTCCCCCCCATCAATTGTAAGAGTTCCTGGTTCTAATGTCCCAAAATCACCCATATCTACCTGTACTGGATCCAAAGGTTTGTTGTTTACTGGTTCTAATTCCTATCGAAATACCGAAAGAATCTATGCTGAACTAATTGCTACTCTGTTGAGCAGGAGAAGAAAATAACAAGACAAAGACTGTTTCAGCTGAGAACCGGAAAAATGTAAGATCTAGTTCAGTCCCACGTCCACGTGCTGTCTTATCTAGCCCAGGTACCTCCATAACTTCATGGTGTGTGTGAGCGTGCTTAGATTTTGTTTGTATTATATATTTTCCGCTTAGTAATTGTTAAAAAACAAGATTTTTATAGCATGAAATGCCTGTTATTTATTACTGAGAAGTCTTTAGATCTGATAGTACTTTTACATGCAATTTCTTTAGTCTGATCTATGTATGCTGAGTTATGATGTTTAGGTCACTACATGTTTTTAGTGTTACCTTATCCAGTATCAAAACTTGTATCCTACACAGATATAAGTAACCTGCCAATGCTATATAGACGTAACCATGAGGACTCCTCTTCATATGCTAGTATTTACATTCTCTTTCTGGGTTTTAGGCTGACCAACTCACCAAGTATACAAAGTGATATTTGAAAATGAACATGAGCAGTTTAAGGAGTTGTTTAATGGTTAAAATGACATTTTAACCATTCTCGAGGTCCTTGCATTTTGGGACATCAAGATATTTTTCATTTTTAAACGTTTATCGTACTAGATTCTTTTACTATTTCTAAACAAATTAGGGTGCCCAGTGGTTCTGTAGTACAGTAGAATAAAAAGCCTTTTGATGGTTGATGATATAATAAATATGGACGATCTGGCAATTACGTGTATGTTTCACAGTATTTTTTCTCCCTGTAAACAAGTTCTAGAGTTTGATAAAGAGATATTTTTCGGAGAAAGGTTTTATTTATGGGAGAAACATGGAGAAAAGCCTTATCAAATGGTAATGAGTCGTTATGATTCGCTAGATTGTGACTTCCAAATCTTTCTATCATTTGTTAGAACTTGCAAAGTGGTTATCCGAGACAACTTGTAATATCTTCGTAATTCTGCTCTATAGAATTATTTTTTATTTCCTTCAACCACCGTTAATTTATTTTTTTTGTGTCATTTCCCATTGCTTAATTTACTTATTCTATCTTGAGAAAATTGTTTTCCTTTCTCTATTTTGCTCTAGATAATGATGGAATCATTGGAAGCAAAACGAAGACTAGAAGAGAACTACATCCAAGTACAAAAAGTCATAATACATGTCAAAATAGACATACACAGCATAAGGTTTTTCCAAGATCTACAGCTGCCGAAAGTTTTGGAAGCATGCTAGTAAACAAGAAGGAAGCATCTGAAAGAAAAAACGATCCTCCTGCAAAAGGAAGAGCTGTTCCACCTGATTCAAGCCTGAGATCAGGACCTTTGAGAAGGAAACCCCAGTGTCCAGTTAAAATGAAGCTGATAAGTTGACTTGAAATGACTATTTTACATCTTACTAGCACTCAAAGATTTTGAGGTAATGATTTTTTTGAGCAAAAGGACAGCAACAGCTGATCTGAGTAGGACACCAGAGTTTGGGAATGAAAACTCTGAATCCATCTGAAGTGAAATAATTCAGTAAAACGAGAGCAGACATTTTCTTGCATAATCCAATGTAGTATCATTTCGCTTAGTTGAAATGTCAGCTTTGTGCATGGAACGTGAGGTAAAGGTCTTCACAGAAACATGTTATGTGAACCATCTTTTAAATAATTTAAGGCGTGATGTTCCGTGCATATGAATTTTTGAGTAAGAACTCCTTGGTATCGAGTATTAGTTAGAACATAATTTTTTGCAATGTATAGTGGAAACTCGAGAGCAACCACCACATCTGGATTTAATCTATTTAGTCGGCAATTCATCAGGTGACTTCACCATCACCAAAGAAGCCCCAGTCTGGACTGACTTTCCTCTTCAGAGGGAATTTGTTGTTGGATATTAGTCGCGCTCTTACCCAGGTGCTGCCATTTTTTTGCCTTGTTCAGTTTTGATTACACTACAATGCTTAGTCTTCTTTTTCAAATGACTCTGGCGTACCTTGTTTAAATTTTTGAGCAATTTGTAAATGAAATCAACGAGAAATGTTATAAATCCATGTTTTGAATTTACTTTTTCAGACATTGTATCAATCAATGACTCAAATTGTATGACTAGTTCGAGAGGAACTTTTGTGAATTTTGTTATGTTTTTACCTTTGCTAATAGGAAGGAGAGTGTTGAATCAATAAATCTACTCTGCGAACCTCGCCCTCCTCTTGCAAAACATAAGCGATATGCGAAAGAAGCTCGTACCAAGTATAGGCGAGCCATTCCTTCACCTAAACTTGGTGGTGGTAATGGATTGAGCTGAGCCGGCTCGACCTATCTACCCAACGAGCCGAGCTTGGCTCGTGCTCAAGAGCTCGGCCCAACCCAGCCCACGAGCTTGTGAGCTCACCAGTCGAGCCCACGAGTTTTTTTTTTAATTTTTTAAAACTTTTTCCTTCACATTTTTTACGAGCTCGTGGGCTGGCTCGGCTCGGGCTCATGCTCATCCCAAAACGAGCTCGAGCTGTCCATGGAGCGAGCTTTGACGAGTCGAGCCCCGAGCTACTCGGCCCTTTTGCCACTCCTATCTAAACCGGTTAAAACTCATTATTAAAAATATAATACTGTGACATAATTAATCGTAAGTTAATTAAAAACAAGCCACCATCTGTCATTTCTCCTAAATGACCAAGTTACTCTAAAACCTTGAGAGAAATATATATATGCCGTCTAAGAGAAGAAAATCATGCAAATTTAAATCTCTTTCTCAAATAGCCATTTCTTCTTTTGTTCGGGCTTCAAAACTACAGAATTTAGGAGGTGAAAATCATGATTAAATTAGAGAAATTTGTTGATCTGATTTTTATTGTCAATAGAGATGTTTTTCGACACATTATTATGTTACTGTTAGAAATTTCCACAACTTTACCCCTCACTACTGAACTGGCTCTTCCCAACCTAACGTGTTGAATAGAAAGATAGGTTGTCAGGTCAAGGACATCGGCCTAGACATCTTAGCCGCTGGGATCGGGAAAGTAATCTCCGTAGAATAACTGATGGCACCCTTTGAAGTTAGAAAGGATAATGAAATAGAGATCAACTAAAAACCCAAATAAATGGATATCTTGTGTGTTTGGTGCAGGAAAATGTGGGAAGCAGAATAGCTATCTAGTGTAACACACAACACAGAACATTCTCCTGTGTGAATTAGTTTAATATTCAACTTAGAAATTGATCATTCAGCATTCCATCTTAGACAAGTCTTCCTATTCTAGATTTTCCACCGCTACTTCAACTTGCACTTGCACTTTCACTTTCACTTTCACTTTCACTTTCACATCCCCCCCAAACCCCCCATCACCCACAGAGCATAAAAGCTGTAGGGCCTCGATAACTTGCAAGACCTAACAACATGCAAGTGATCGTGTATTTATAGGAGAAGAATCGGTAATTGACTAGAAAACTTACTGTTATTGTAAGTTCGTTTTCAAGAAATTTCATCGTGCGACAAATCCTTCACTAATTTTATTATTAATAAAAAGTGAACGGTAAATTGTAGCAATTCTGCATGCAATACAAGTCAAATAGCAAGTCTACGTTGTATTTTCTATGACAGGACACTGCAAATATTAGGTCCTACAAGTTTGAAAAACAAGTATAGAGATTAAGCTAACTGGTCTACAATGGAGTGCTCGATGTGTAATAATCAGGCCATGTCCACACACATGTTAATCTTCAAATTTCATTGTGTCCCAACCACATTTATGACTTCACATTTGGGTCAATAATTCATATGAAAGAGAACTTTCTATTTAACAATATAAATAGCAATCCAACTTCTCACATTTCTCACCACCATACAATTTTATCAATCTTTTTTCGTATTATTCCATACTTGAAATCATCATGGGTGCCATCACTTATGATATGGAGATCACTTCATCAATCCCAGCCGGGAAGTTGTTCAAGGCCTTTATCCTCGACTCTGACAACCTCATCCCCAAGATCCTCCCTCAAGCGTTCAAAAGTGTCGAAATCCTTGAGGGAGATGGTGGAGTCGGAACCATCAAGGTTATCACTTTTGGGGAAGGCAGCCAGTTTAAGAGCATCAAGCACCGTGTTGATAATATTGACAATGAAAACTTGACATATAGCTACAGCATCATTGAAGGGGATGCTCTGATGGACGTTCTGGAGTCGATCACTTACCATATCAAAATTGTTCCGACTGCTGATGGAGGATCTATCTGCAAGAACAGGAGCATTTACAACACCAAGGGTGATGCCCAGATTTCCGAGGAGAAAATCAAGGAAGGTAAAGAAAAGGCCACGGGAATTTTCAAGGCTGTCGAGGCTTATCTCCAAGCAAATCCTGATGCCTATAATTAAACATGTTGCTGAAATTTACACTTCGCCTAAAATATTATGTTTCCTAGAAATGTTGGATTTGCATTTTTCTCTGAATATGATGTATTGTAACACAGAAATGCTTAATAAGTACTCTTGTTTGAATAAATTATCAATGTAAGAAGATTTACTTCATTTTACTTCAGCTTATGGAGCCATAATTCTTAATCTATGTAACCCCATAATAAAGAAAAATAAAATTTTAAGAAAATATATGCAGGGTTTTATTATAAAAAGGCTATAAAATAGAATGGTAAATGTTTTTAAGGGTACAGAAATTCTCCGCTTGCAAATATAAAATGAAACTGTTCCATGAAACCAAAGGCCACTAAAGAAAAAAGATGAATTGCAGTGAGAAAAATAGGATACAATTACTTGTGAAATTGAAAAAACAAGCTGAACTCAATCTATTAGCAAAGTTGCAGTTTTAACATCTGGGATTCTGGATGGAAAGTGTTTATTTAAATAGCTATATTAACCACATAAATAACGTCTATGCAGGTTCTCGAATAAATGATCTAACCTAATGATGTTGATCGCGGAAATTTCGGAAGTGTACGGTAGTGCAACTGAGTAATAGAGTAGTGAATAAAATATTTTGCTCTAAGACCTTGTAATTAATCTAGTTCTAATTATTATTGATTGATCTTATATTAATTATCTAAACTAATCTAGTGAGCAATTAAGAAGCGTTTGTACAATCGATTGAATTTACGAACTAAGACTTCAAATCCTCCTTTATTAATCCATTTTAAAATAACTCAAGATCATGAAAACGCTTGTTTATTCTTGTTAATCAATGTCCTTATTTTGTTTAATAATCTCCGTCGAATAGATTAGATATATTGTCACATGTGACTTTCTCATATTTCTATGGAATTGCAAACGAGAAAAATGTTTCAAGCACAAGGACATTCAAATTAAATTATATAACGCATAACGATATATCCCTATTCAATTGCTATAAGTGCTATATTCATATAATAATTCTCTCTAATGAAATAACAATAACAAAACCATCCAATTTATAACTAACTAATTGTAAACCATTAATGTCTATAACAATTATCAAAACCAATCAAACATCAGACACGAAAGTCTTGAAGATTATATTAAAACTTCATAATAAAGGGTCCATCTATGCCTTAGCAGTGGCGGATGGGGAAGGGGGCATGGGGATCACTTGACTAAAAGTTTAGTCGAACATTAGAAAATTACAAAAGCTCATTATTGAAATATGAAACATCACCCAGATTCAAGATTTATGAAGAGGAGAAAAATCCACGAATTGTTGAATCTCTTCAAGCTTCCTTAAACAATTTCTTGTTGCACCTCCTTCTCATTTGTCCAAAATCCAAAAATTGATCTTCATTTTGCAAATTAGAATGTTGAATTTCTTGTTTCTTGCCTCTTGTTTTCTTTCTGAAGCTTAGTGAATTCCTTTTCAAAAAGAGTTTTGATTAAAAGAAGGAAGGCAGATTTTCTCGTCGAAAGTGACCATGCGACCGCACCATTGTAATGGCTGAGATCGCACACCCTTAAAAAGTCATGTACTGGAAATTCCGACACAGGCGTCCTCAACTTTCTGTTCATCTTCGTTTTGGAATCCAGATTTCTTCCTCCATCTAGTTTAAGTCCTTTCTTTGTGTAAATTTGGTTATTCATCTTTTAATTTCATCCGATTTGATCTATATAATCTTCAATTATTAATTTTTGTTCAGAAACAACTTTCGAGGATTTACAATTTAGTCCCCAAACTTTATAATTCTTATTTTCTCGCACCTCTTTGGCTGATTTCCACTTCTTTTCATTAAAAATCAAACTCGAGTTTATCCTACATCAATCTATATTTGAGCAAATTGTGTAACTCTCGAATATTCATTTTTGACGGCCCTAATATGAGTGAAAATCACATCTATCAAATACCTTAAAACTTGAAACATTTTTTCATCATGAACAATATTGGCTACTTAACATACATTGACAAAATACAAATAACAAAGTTAGATAGCCAACAATTTGCTTCACATTTTGAAATTACTTGAACAATTCATAAACATTTTCCAAGATAAGCTACTGAGATTAATTCATCACTTGTTTAGATAGCCAACAATTTGCTTCACATTTTGAAATTACTTGAACAATTCATAAACATTTTCCAAGATAAGCTACTGAGATTAATTCATCACTTGTCCAATATTGGATTGATAAGTGTGAATAGTCAATTTAATCACAATTTCTCGACCCCTAATGGTCAAATGTTCCCTTAATTCTCTCATAAAATATGCACCCCAAACTTGTTTTTATTCTCACTCTCCAGGTGTTTATTTTAGAGGTTGAATTCTCATCACTCTTTCCTCTCTCACTCAGGTTCAGTTGGATTTAACCAACGAAAGTCACATTACCTAGATTCTTTATGATTCTTCCTAAATTTTAATGTTTTAAACTCCAAACTCTACCTGGGATAATAACTCCATAAGAAATTCAAGCCCAAAGTTAAGTGTCCAAGGCTTAGCAAGTGCAGCAATTTTACTTTTGTCATTGCTTATAAGCTCACATAGACAAGTATGAATATAATTTTTTGCTTCTTCTACATGACTCTTTTTTCACTCTCTTTTCTTTTGATATTTTTAATTTTCATCTTACTTGTAGGTAGCTAATCACTAAATTATTAACCAATGAAGGCTGTTTCTTCCTACACTTTCGCATCATTCTTCCTGGACTTGTACAATGCCTTTGTTGGAATGAATAATTGAGATTAAACTCCTCATGATGATTCCTATCTACGTTCCACTTGTTAACCAAAAACACTATTGTAGCGCAAGGCCTTCGATTTGGTGGAATCTAGGCTCAGTTTAACTTACCAATGTCAAACACAATCAATCAATTTCTCCAACCCACAACTACTACTATAACTCTTTGGTTACCACTTCTAATATACCCACAAGGAACACAAGATGGTGGTGTATGCAAAAAGGGGGCCACAAAGGCAGAGAGAAGGCAAGATACAAAGGAGGAGAAGAAAGCAACCACGGGTTCTCTCTTCAACACATTCACAAACCATACACATTTCCACACTACAAAATGGGCATATATGGATAATGCTTGTTGTACATAATTTATGTACATAGAGAAATACATAATGTGATGTGGCAATCATCCGATAGTTGATGTGAAAGTGTGAGATTTGAATTAAAGGTTAGATATGTGCCACATGTAATTATGTGAACCATTATGTGAAAATTTATGTACCCCTAGCAAAGTCCGGACATATATATAGGTTAGGTTATGTCATCAATTGGGCCAAGAAACAAAGTAATGGGCCAGCACATTAAAAGGACAATCCAAGAGTCATAGTGGCCATGAGCAATATTAACTAATTAAGTTGCTTCCAATGACCCGAGTTGTTTTCGGGTTGAGCCTATAAATTGATTGTGTTTATAGTTATTTCACTCGGTCTAGGCCTATAAAATATAATCCAAAAACTGTTTAACATCATTACTCGGGATTTATTACGTATAAGAAAATCAACAAATCTCCACCTTGATACCC
>CAIGRN010112464.1:0-18860 GCA_903798345.1 Fraxinus anomala | reverse complement strand
AGACTTAACTATCAAGATGTTTTCTTAAAGGAAGACCACCATATTTAATATACAAGCTATTTAGTAAAGTCTCATATATTCAAAAGGGTCGTTTTCGTTTTATGAAGCCTCAATATTGTGCTTCCCAATTGGATGGAAGGTTTTGGCCAGTAGCATGCAAAGGATTGGATTCCTTTTCTTTTACCTTTTTTTTTTTCTTTTGTTCATTTTTCTTGTCTAACTCAGTCATGGCTGTGAACCCCAAAAGTCACTGTGTATGTATCATATCGATGTTATGTTTCAATTTGTATGCTGTTTATCTTTCAGTCTCAAGCCGAGGAAAAAGCTGAAAAGAAAGGATTTGAGGTAAAGTATCACCAAAACTAGTTTTAAAGCCAATACAAAGGCCCCAGCAGAAAATGAAGGGGAAGGACTTGCTAAGGTTATATTCCCTTTCTCTTCTTTTATATCATTGCTACCTCACCATAGGCTACATGACTAGTGACTTCAAAAGATGTAACTTCTAGATATCGTGTTATAACAAGATAATACGAAAATCCTGTTGTTTCACATTCATTGGTTGTCGCAAGGTTATTGAAGACTATTCATCTATACTTTTCTTTATGGAAGTACATATTTTTGGAATGCGTGCTGCAGACTAATCCATGAAGCATCTAATGCCATAGCATTAGGGGCGCAAGTTTAGGTACCCGAACATTAGTTAAAAGTCATCTGCATTGCCCTAATGGAAACATTCTATTTATCCTAGTTTTTCTTGCAAATGGTAAAGATATTCATTTTCATTTTCTCCCTTTTTTGTGGATTTTGTGGGAGCAGGTAAATGCTAATGTTATCAAACCAGTTAGTGGACCAGTTGCAGTGTAAGCTTTCCAGCATTGAAATGTTCGTCGCCAGCAGACTGAGCTTCACTTTGAGTCGTCTCCATTTCTTCAATCAGGCCACCAATTTTGGAATTTAGCCCTTCCACTTGCTGCTTTAGCATGGCACATTCTTTATTTGAAAACTTAAATAGGTGCATAATCCTGCACGCACGTATCATACAAGTCACTTGTATCTGGCAACATTATTCAGAAGCACAATCAAAAGGAGCATACCGTGCGCGCACAAGATACTGGTGTCAACATTATTCAGAAGCTCAATCAAATCTACATACTTCAAGGTTAAAATCCACCCAATCATGCTACATTGCCAAAAAAATTGCCATCTTCCTTGAAAATCATTGGACGGTTTAAAAAAATTCAAGATTTACATTCAATCATCTGCTGCCACCATTGCATCAGTCAAATAGGTGGGCAATAATTTCTGACAAAGTGGCTTAACTCAATTCCACCGGACTAAGAAAAATTGACCAAGAAATCACAAATTCAAGTATTGGGAAGCAAAACCATGCCACCATATGGCCAGTTTGTAGGAGCTTCTATCAAGCTTCCCCTTATACCAGTTTCCTTTAAAAGCACTTCTAGCCTAACAAAACTCTTCCAAATAATTATCTTTAAAGGCAATTTTTTTAATCTGTAGCTTTTCAAAAGTCTGCCAAAATGGGCCCTTAATATCACAATGGCAGCATAATTCACCACAACAAGCACCCATCACATAATTATCAAACAAGATAATAGAAAAAAACCAAAGAAAATTTATCCCAATATGCTCAATGGATTTCAGATTACAATCCCAAGANCCCTTAATATCACAATGGCAGCATAATTCACCACAACAAGCACCCATCACATAATTATCAAACAAGATAATAGAAAAAAACCAAAGAAAATTTATCCCAATATGCTCAATGGATTTCAGATTACAATCCCAAGAGAAATTAACATAAGATTCAATAAAGATGCGTGTTTTAGCTCATACAATAGCAATAATACTGACATTAATTGATAAAAAAGGGTTCTATAGTAAACATTTGCACTCTCAGAAAATGGGTTATGGGCAAATTTGTGATTTTTAGTCTACTCTTCCTCAGCAGATTCACCACTCTTCTTGTTGTGCTTCCTCGCATACCTCTGGTTCCTTAAAAACTTCGGGTCCATCTGTATAACATTTCACGCATAAAAATAAGGAAAAAAATTTCACAAATCCAAACACATACAGGATATCGGCTTAATGAAAACGAACCCCTTTGGTGGAGGTGTGACGGTGGCGTTTGGGCTTCTTGATGCCGTTCTTGTGGGCCTTGTGGGACTGGTTATGGGCCGTGTGGTTCTTCGATTTCGCCATTTTCTTCTCTGCATCGAAAGGATAAAAACGAAGATTAATTCAAAATGTTTAGCCTATAAATGCATATATTTCTATAACTATAGAAGCTCAACGGGAACCTGGTGGTTTTAAGTGATAGCAGGTTGCGTCACGCCGGAGAAAAAATTGCTAGGGTTTTGGTTCCTTTTAAAGCGTGTGACATTTCCTCTTGATGGGTTTGGGCTTCTGTTCAGCAGTTAATGGGCTTTGTAGTGGGATTGACAGAAACAGCACTGAGTGAGCAATATTAAAAGTTCAGCAAATCTTTATGGCTTTTCTGGAGAAATTTTCTGAAAATTATTTCCCCCAAAATCATTATAAATGTGTATCATATTTTCAAATGTCCTATGATATGCTGTCTATGTACTTTGTGCATATTTCTTACAATTCTGCCAAAAATTAGATTTTTTAATTTAAATTTTAATAAAATTTGATGGAATATGTAGTTCAAAAGTTGTGGGTTCCATATAGTGATTGAAAACGAGATTTAAAAATGTTGATCAAGTATGGGTTAAACAACACTGCATAATATTAAATAAGAGAAATTAGCTAAAATCTTGTTTATAAACTTTATACTATTATGTGTGCAACTCTCATTCTTTATACAACTCTCATTTCATGAAAAAATTATTTATATTATAATATAATATTCTAAATCCCTAATCTAAGACCAACTCTTGGATGATGCAAACCGGCCAATGGGCACTCTCCAAAGTTGTCACCGCATTCTCCTTTATATTATAATATAATATTCTAAATCCCTAATCTAAGACCAACTCTTGGATGATGCAAACCGGCCAATGGGCACTCTCCAAAGTTGTCACCACATTCTCCTTTATATTATAATATAATATTCTAAATCCCTAATCTAAGACCAACTCTTGCATGATGCAAACCGGCCAATGGGCACTCTCCAAAGTTGTCACCCCATTCTCCTTTATAATATAAATACAACTTGAAATCAAATTAAGTCTGTGAATTTTTATAGTTCATTTTCTCAACGTTTACTATCTTTTCAAAGAAAGTATGTTTTTCATGAATTGGTTCGATGGCATATTAACCTCTCTTGGATTAAAACAAAAGAAGGCAAAACTCTTGTTTTTGGGCCTCGATAATGCTGGCAAGACCACTTTACTTTATATGTTGAGCGATGAGGTTTAGTTTCTTCCCTCTCAACTCATTTTTAAGTGTTCGACACATTCACACACATATATACATATGTGAACAAACTAGTATGTCTTTGTTCCTTTTCAGCATAAATCATATATTGTATTTTTTGGGTTTGTAAGTGGACCCACCTACTATATAACAAGCAAGAAAATCTTACTTTATGCACTTTCTACACGTAAGTCAAATTATTTTCCATCAAAGACTTTAAATTGAACAATTTTCACCTACTATATAACAAGCAAGAAAATCTTGCTTTATGCACTTTCTACACAAGAGTCAAATTCTATTCCATCAAATGCTTTAAATTAACAATTTTCACAAATTTGCAAACAATAACATTTTTTTACTAACAAATCGTCTAGAAAGTATTTATAAACGATTTAAATTATAAATAAATAAAATCGAGATGTGAATAAGTTGATAGTACTGTTGTGTTCTCAAAATATATGAATAAAAAATGACTTGTATATTTATAAACACGAGCCAAACATAGGCAAATGAGTGTACCTTTTATAGAAAAATAACTTTTTAAGTGCTGCCAAACATGCCACATTGATTATGTTGGAAACATGATTGAAATATTTTTGAATATGAAATGATTTTTCTTCTATGTGCTTTCATAATATAGTGATGACTGAAATATGATTGTGTTATTTTGTACGCAGAGGCTGGCTCAACATCAACCAACACAGTATCCGACATCGGAGGAACTGAGTATGGGGAAGATAAAGTTCAAGGCATTTGATTTAGGTGGCCATCAAATTGCTAGAAGAGTCTGGAAGGACTATTATGCCCAGGTTAATATTTTTAGCTCGGCTACCTGAATCCTTTTTCAACCATTCGTACAATAAAATGAATATTGAAATTCATGTCATAACCTGTAGGATCTCGCCTTAGAGTACTTTATAAAGAAAAGTAAACTGGTGTGCACCTTATTTCATTAGGTTGATGCTGTTGTTTATTTTGTTGATGCTTCTGAGAAAGAGAGATTCATGGAATCAAAGAAGGAACTAGACGCCCTTCTCTTAGACGAGTCATTAGCAAATGTCCCGTTTCTTGTCTTAGGGAACAAGATCGACATATCCTATGCTGCTTCTGAGGATGAGTTGTGTTATTGCCTTGGCCTAACCGGCCTCACCACTGGCAAGAGTAGGGTGGATCTTGTTGAAACCAATATTCGTCCCCTCGAGTTATTCATGTGTAGTATCGTGCGCAAGATGGGATATGGTGAGGGATTCGAATGGCTATCTCAATATATCAAGTAGCAGTCTTAAAAGATTTGAAGGATGGATGCACCAACGATCTGAAGGATCTTATATGAGGTTTGTGCTCGTGATAGTTTTGTTGTGCCGTAGGTTTCAAATGTGAGTGTTTCAGCGGTATTAAAATATTTTTTTCATCCACACATTCAGTAAGACTCACGACTTATACACACTTAAAAGCACTCACATACACACATTAGTTGGGTCTTTATATGTATGCGTGTATGTAATAGTCTATTGCAGAAGTAATATAAAAAGATTATTGTGGGATTTTCCAATTATGTGAGAAGGCTTTAAAAATGAAGTAACAAAGTGGCATGTTTCAAAACACGAATATAAATATCACCTCTTCTAAGCAAATGAATAAACGCTCACATTTTTTGATACCTTGACTAACGTATTTCCATTTGCTAAGAAGAGGTAACATGCCAAGGAGTCAAAATTGTAATGAGACAACAAGTTCAGAACATCACATCTCAACTCTATTATTTGAGGTCATAGTACAATGCTTAAAATTTTCAATCATGTTAAAACAATTCAGAACCAGCAAAAGTTTCAATTACTTAAAACCACTCATGGCTAGCAATAGTTAACAGACATCAATAACACAACTGAGACAGATCCACTAGAATTTTTGAAGAGCATATACACATGCCAATGGAGATGGGATTCAGACTAAAACCTAGCAATTCCCAGATCGTGATATTTTCAGATCTCAAAACATCCGAAGGGAAAATTTGACTATAAAGATAAACAGAAACTAAAACCGTCGCATTTAAGGATGACAAACCATAAAAGATACTACATTAATTTTTACACAGTGTCATGTTCATCTTCCTTCAAGTGCACAGTTCCTAACCATCTCACAATAGACTGCGTGCACGTCAGTCTTTTATCCCATATCAGTATCAGGATGGCGGAGCCCTTCATATTCCAGCTGCACAAAAACATAATTAGTTAAGATTATGTGAATTAGTACCGTGAACTGACCAATGTAAAAGAGAATCTTTACCGCTGCTTTCTTATGTTCTAATTTCATTCTACTATATTCTTCTTGTGCTTGCTTTGAGCGAAACATAGCCTGTACTCTTACAACAGATCTTTCAACACGCTCTTCGGCTTGTTTCCTGCTGGCTTGGAAGAAGCCCTCAACACTTTCTTGATTCTGATCTTCGAGAGCTCCATCAGTTTGAACCTGAAGCCCTCGGAAGCCTTTTCTCTTGAGACGCCACCGTATTATTGCTTTTTCAAGGACCCCGACTGACCAGACAATCTTACGATATTGCCTCCGAACTTGGGAACCCCGGACAGCAGCCTGCATCAGAGAAGAATTAAATTTCCAAGCTTCACAGTAGAAAAACTTATAACACTAGGTAATGTAGTTGCAATTATACATAGATTTACAACATGCCATTCGTCTGCGAATATCAGACTCATAAATACTATAATATTCATTATATAAGTTACGCAGAGAAAATTAATATTGTTTCAGTTTTTGCGTCATGGCTTTCTGATAGTCACCCGTCAAATTCAAACATGATAATTGTTCAGAGGATTAAAAATACCAGTGGTCACTGATTTGACGTCTGTACAAATTTTATGTTGGACATTTAATTTTATTTTGTTTCAAGTTGGTCATTGAACTTAAACTTTGTCAAAATTTGGTCAGGTTGCTAAATTTAAAATTTAGTTACAGTTTAGTAACTCCTTCCATGTCCTTTAATTTGACTAATGGAAAAGCCGACACGGTAGTCTAGTTGGCAGCCTAACCGGCAAATTACTAGACTTCCACATCATCTTTTCCATTAGTCAAACTAGGGGACAAGGACAAAGTGAGCAAATTGTAACAAAATTTAATATTAGCAACCAGCTTTAAACAAAATGAAATTCAGTAATTAACACAAAAGTTTGCTAAAAGTTTAGTGACCACCAATGAATTTACACATTGTTCAACAATATGCTCCAAGTTCACTTCAGGAACCAAGCTACCAACAGATAGGCACCGCATATTCAGCTCTACATGATAAAAATTGAGACAAAGTCACAAGGCTATTTTAGCCTGAAATTGCCCCTGATAGCATTGAACTAAAGCGCCAGCAAAAGGTGAGAAAGGGGGAGTGAATCAGGGCTTACTTGAATTTTGATGGCCTGATGACGCATGTTAAGGAAATCCTTCCGCATCTTCCAAGTACGGAATCTACATTGGATTTGAGCAACGGCAGAAATCTTTTTCCTCGTCTCGTAATTGCGGAAAGCATGCTGGATCTTCATTGCTGAAACTATTTGGCGTGCTTCAATCTCTGGGTTAGATGACTGAACTGCCTGTGTCTGCATTTTGAACGACTGTTCCCTGAATGCAGCATGAATACGTGCAGCTGCATCAGCAGCTGTCCGGTAAGCTGCCAGAGTATCCTTCAGATACAACTCCTCCTCAGTGAAATTTCCAGGGTACATCGTATCGGTTGTGGTTGTTTGCAGTGACCCACTAACTTTTCCAGCCAATGTCATATCCTCAAAATGTGAAACTAAAGCCTTTTCAGCAAGATAAGCTGCCAAACCATCATATCCATTTTTGGAAGCAAGATCTGCAGCAGTGAATCCACCAGGGTTTTCTGCAGTTGGATCCGTAACTAAACTTGGCTTTGCCCCAGCAGATAAAAGGCTTGCGACCATTTTTTCCCTGGAAAAAAAACTGTACTCAGTCATACAAAATAATGTAACAAATCCATTACTTAAATCAGCTGACTAGAATTTTCACCACTATCCAATAAGTGTGATCCAATATAAATCACCTTTTCCAAAACCTTACTCTCGAACATACATTTCATGACACAAACATGGAAGCGTGAATAATGTCCATGCAATACGAGACTTAAGGGACAACAGAATCCAGGAAGGGGGGGTGACGGGAGGAGTTGAGGGGAGGAAACATGAAAGACAAGGGCAACTGGAAGAATCTATTTTAAAGATCTCCCTTTGCATGCAGCAAATTAAGAAGTACTGCTGATCTGACATTTCATAAAGCGTGTGACTCTACCTTCCATTATGTGCAGCCCAATGAAGAGCTGTCCATCCAAATTTGTCTCGATAATCCAACGATAAGCCGGAACAGGAAAATGGATAAACCGCCCATATATAACCTAGGATGGAACACAAATGAATTACACCTTGACCTTGTTCATCAAATTCAGATTTTATGCGCCCTGCTACAATTCTTTCCAGCAACCACTCCTGCAGTCTATTCTGCAAGGTCAACTCGAACAAGTTACCTTTAGCTTGGAGGAAAGACATTTTTGTGTCTTCAATTGATTTCATCAAGTGCCCCCAATTTTCAGATATCTGTGAGGATTTCCGAGCAAAAACTTTGGCTTCCTTTAAGGCTTTAGGTGATACTTTAGTGGAAAAAATATCGAGACTCTTTGATGTAGAGAAAAGCAAACGAGCAAGTCTCATCTGAAATCGAAATTCTTCCCAGTTAGAATTCACCTCCAAAGGAATTGTCTGGTTGTGCAACGAATGAACACGGAACTCAAACCTCAAAACTTGACTGATTGGTTTATGGCCATCAAAAGTCAAATAAAGATTCACGAGACCAGGAGTTTGAGGTGCAACTAAACAACGAAATACTCCACCTTGTACAACTTCTATGGGAACAATAGAATCTCCACAGACGAGGAACAAACTGGAGTTTGGGAGGTATACTTGTCCTTCGTGGAAAATCCCAACCACTAAGATCTGCATAAGAATTACTGAGGGTCAGTTAATGGTTATGTAACTGATTGTCTATTTCCAATCTAAGAATTAATTTAAATTTTCAAAGATAAAGCGTGACTAACAGTAAAATCTATGTACTTCTTGAAATGTGTCAGACCAATAAGCTTAGTAATAAATGTTGAATACAATTACAGGAAATATGACAGTTCGACGAAACAAGGTGAGCAAGACTTTATCTATTTTGACACAGATTGAGTATCTACAGTGCACAGATTAGTCTTATTTTACGGAAAACAAAAATCTCACTAAAATGATGAATCGTACTTCTTAGGTTCCTGGCAAGTTTTCATGCTATTTCCAATTCAATGCCTTGAGCATTACCCTTGGAAAACAGCTCCCATCTTTTTCTACATCCCCAAACTGAAATGACATGTGACTTGTTCTGCGTTATTTTCAAACAGTGACATGTACACTGTTTTTCCCCTTATTTCAGTTTTACATTGTTAAAGACGTTGTACCAACAGCAGACAACAAACTGTACTGATAAAAAGTGGTAGAGGAAAAGAACCTTTGTTTCTTCACTTGAAAAAGCCCATGCTGGTGAGATATCTGTTATGTCGAATATCTGCCCTTCTATGGACGCCTGATTAGTATTCGTCATTGGAGATGTGTAAAACTGATTCACCATTGGAATAGAAGGTTCCAGAGTATGATCATTTACTGATTCTGGGGAATCTGCAATAATATTGTTCACCCATCTTCCAAAACTGTCCTGCTTTTGCCAACCATCTTTGCCCAGATTATCCAATGAATCAACTGCACCTAATGACCCCAGTCCAGAAAGTATATTCTGTGAATTTACAACCTTTTGACCTTCAATAGTCTGATAGGATACAATGTTGGGAACATCCAAATAAATGGAATTACTCCCAGTAACTTGTCCCGGAAAATTGTTAATCAAACTTTCTGGGGACAACTTGTTAGTTGATGGAGCACCATCCTGTAATCATTATTACTAATTGTTTGAATAAACAAAAAGTAGGGGCCGAGTGATTAAGCTTGAAAAATCAACAAACAAATATCAGGTATATAACAATTTCAATAGCTTTATTAAAGTGAAATATAACAGCCAACAGAGTAGGATGCTAAACCAGATTAATTCCATTTACATCTTAATGTGATAGCATCAACAGCACAATGAAACAGCAAACAATATGCACCAAGAAAAAAAAATTCGAATTTGACATGTAAATGAACATGAGCAGATAGTCAGGAGGTTGACACATAACCATAGAGTAATAACTTCAAGGAAAAATAAGTAACAGAACATCCAAACCAAATCATGCCCGGGGAACAGGAGAGGCTAAGGTGAAATTTGTAATAAAAAATTCAGTTCAGCACAATAGAACAACAACTTTATATGATTTGAAATGTAAGATATAGCAAAGGAAATTGTTACCATCCATGGTTCTAGATTCTGGGAAACAAGTTGCACTAATATTCAACTTATATCTACTGAACATGTAAACTTTCATGAGAAACACAACTCTCAGTGCAATGTGCAAATATTAGCCTAAAGTGTTTCTTTTTGCAATCACTTCACTCAGTAATATTTAGTATAAGTAAGAATCAAAAAAGGTCTTAGATGACTATAAAAGGATATAGTCTGTCTTCAAGAATGAAATTTATTGTCGTAGCAAATGCATGCAAGGTTAATTGTCCCATCCACACGAAAGAGAGACACAAAAGAAAGGACTTTTTAAAACCATTTTATATAAAAGCTTAAGAAGATTAATAAGGCCACGTGCATATCATTTAAATTTTTTATTATCAACACGATCCTCACGTATAGGTGGATTCATTTTTTTCCCTACCAAAGCTGACAATTGAACAATTTCATTAAATGGATGGAGAAAAGACTTTAACTTGGGACATTTGCCCGTTCTAATACCAAGTTGAGCCACTTGATTTAAAATGTTAAGTTGATAGATAAGAACACGTGTATCCTTTAAATTTTATACTCAATGGACTTGAATCAGTCTACTACAGATAAACAAGAGAAGAAAGGATGAAATACTTCATAATGCTTTACTTGCAAACAAAAGATGGTGAGATTTAAATAAATAGATTACTTGTGCATAAAAGATAATGATGAAATTACTAGCTCTACTTACATAAATTCTGTAACCACTTATTTCAGATTGATACTGTGGCTCAAAGCTTGAAGCTTTTCCTGCCACCAGAAAATTGCGTGTATAAAAATGAAGTTTAGTATTTTCTTTTGAACCTCGAATCAAACACTTAAGAAGTATCAAGTGGATACATTCTTGAGGTGTATTAAGTTTTTTGGGATCACCTGGCACCAAAAGTTCTTCCCATTCAAGTGTGTTCATCTCATGAAGTGTCTGTTCATGATTTTTGATGGTCACAATGTCTGCTGAATCATCAAGAAGAGAGAGCTTCAATTAAAAGATTCCAGGAAGAAAATCATGCCGAATGCATTGAAGCATTAGCATCAAGTTCAAAGCCATTATAACATGGATAGGCATTTATTTTTTTGTGTATGATACAATTATTACCAACTTCATTTGATTACGAAATACTACTGTACGTTGGCCTAGAAAATGATTTTGTATTTCTTTCCAGTTGTTATCAGCTACTGCCTTTCCAAAAATAAGGTTTCATTATAATCTCACATCCCAAACAATTAAATCTCTTATGCTACAGGTGAAATGTGAGCAAATAACTTCATTGCATGATACAATATGATATTGTACAGAATATAAATCACCCAAACCTGATCTGCTGCCAGCGTAAGATAACCGGTCAATCGTGGAATCAGATTCTTCTGATAAAGGCCAAGAAGTAGATGGATCAGAGACAGCTAAACTAGAATCAAAATTCACAGGTGTGGCGGGGGAAATCTGCGACTGTAACATGAGTTGACATCATTTGTTACTTCAAACATGTAAGCCATATTTGCAGACGGGTTTCAAGATAACGAGGTCATACTGAAATATGAAATAACTATATACAATAAAATACACAAAACGCACGCACGCATATAGAACTTACGTATAGATAAACTACCAGTGTATCTCAATGAGTAAAAAGAAAAACAGTACAAGATAACACAACTAAGAAATTCTTATACAGGACATTGAAGTTGCCCTTAGATGAATTTTTTAACAACTTTTCCTTTCGATTTATGTTAAGTGTGAGATCTTACTAAGTTGATAAGGACAAAATTGTGGTTAATGTGTGTGGCTTCATAATGGGCAATTGGTTTTTCAGATATTGGTGATATGTCTCTATAGAACTTATCTCCATCGAAGCCTGGGAAATTCCATCAAATGAACAGGTCCTCTTGTTCATGCATAGATATCTGGTTTATAAAAATTTAGCAAATTCATATTATACCATCTACAATGTCATCGCATATAGCCAGAATCAAGTAAGGTCATCATGTCATAGCAATATGCTCAATTTTCTGCATCACTATACTACATTTCAAAATATACACAGACTAAAGACATGAATACACTATACGCATACACATACACATACACAAAGAACTAAATAAGAGAGTTTCACTAGGCACGAGAGATATACCTCCTGAGTTTCACGATAATGAACTAGGACAATGTGTTCCAGTGTCCTGCGACAAACATAGCTATCAATGAAAATACCAATCGACATGATAATATTTCTCATTACAGTATTTAATGCATGAAAGACTGTGTGGTGTTCACCATAGAATTGCACAAGTTTAATGATTTCTTACTTGTCAAGTAGCCAGTAACATCTGCGAACAAAGGTTGGGCTATCTTCTCCATGAGCGTAGTATACGTGAATTCGTTCATCATCACCGACCTGTACAACAATCAAAATTAATGCCAATTTTGTTAGTCAAAACACCAATTACAAAATATTTCATAATCAACTTGTAAAAATGCGAAATCTTCTTCATGGGAAAAAAAAAATAGCAGTATTTGTTTTATCTTAACAATGAAGGCTTTGCATCACAAACAGAAAAAAGAAAATAAAGAACGGGACTATGAACAGGGGTGAAAGGAAAAATTAAAATAAAATGGAAGTTCAATAACTCCTCGTATTAAATTTCTAAACAAACAGACAAAAACAGGTAGATGCTTAATTTAGAGTAAATCTCCTTGAAAGAATCCTAATGGCCTAATTAATTCCAAGATGTGGCAATTTGTATGCAGCTAGAGTATAACAACCTCCATCTCTTTTACTCTATTCAAGCTTCAATACATTAACATATTCTTCTTCTATACTCTTTTTTAGCATTTTTTTCCTGTGATAAGTACTTGTATATTCAAATTAACACAAAACTTCCATAGAGAAATGCATGACAGAATTTCAATAACAAATGAAAGCTGTCCATCTTGTGCGAAATCACTTGTTATTAACTACTTGCCCCTGAAATGAATATCATTAATAAATAGAAGAAGAAACACCATTAATATCTTCCTTACAAACACATCAATTCAGTTTTTAATTGGCATCTTTGAAGTTCAATACATAGAATGCACTGATAATTCTTTGGCCACTATCACTATTTGTTCAAGCACCATCCTGCAGGTAATGCAATAATTTCATCTTGCCACCCCCACCCCCACCCCCATACCAACATGTCAGGCTGACAGTTTCCAAATTATTCTTAGAGCAAGAAGCATCATGATCCATGGATATATAATAATAGAAAACACTTTCAAGCTGCAAGTTTGATGGAAACTCTTCTGTTAGATGAGCTAGAACAAGCACGTGTATATGCCACGTGTTAACTGACTTGGCTAACAATAAGTCATATTACTTCAAGGCCAAAAAGGTTTTCATTCATTCTAACAAAGAAATACATAAATCAAGTATATGCGGATAGATTAACCTGTAAAAAAAAAAAAATAGCTAATGCCCTGCCATGGTGAGCCAGGAGGAGGAATAGACAGTATTATTAAGGACATCTTTCTATTTTAGCCAATATTCACATTTATAATTTTCCGTTTGCGATATATTTCATATTCAAGATCAAGAAGACCTCACTTTTAAGTGTTCGTGAGCTTCCTTGACAGATTTTCCATCTTTCTTCTTCTTCCAGTTATGGCCATCTTTCCTAAAATTGCGGAGCATCTTACGGTCAAACAACACAATTGTGCCACCTATTTTATCACAATATGATAAAGATTAGTTAAAATGGTACCATAATACCTTCTGTATCCACTTCAGCTCACATATATAAACCCATATTTATATCTATGAAAGGGCATCCCCTAAGTTTTCACTGTTCATTCAATCATCGAGAAAAGCACAAAGTTCTGTAAATGTACAGATGTATTACTTTTTGGCAAATTCACCGGCTTGACGTTAACGGTGAAACATTTGTAGTTACAGAGTATAGCTTGAATCTCATTTGGTCTGAGCCATCTTGCATTAGCTTCCACCATTATATTGCTCATGTCCAAATCTGTCCATACGAGGAGCAGTGGTTAAGCTTGACGAAATATTGAAAACAAACTAGAAAATGGAATCTGATTTACTTATAATCAAGAAGCATAATAGTAAAAGATACTTTACATAAACAAATCAAAACTAATCAATCCATAGAGGCAATACCTTGGCAAAACTCCCTATCAACAGGTAGCTATTACTTAAGACATTGTGGCACATTTCTTAATAAAATATATAAAAAGATCACGAAGTCATTTCTTTCTATGAAGAAAAATTACATTTTGGCAACAGTTTAGTTGTCTGAGGTAAAATTTTCATGCACTTGTAACATTTTTGGTTGTGCTGAACAGGAAGTCAAATGTATTGTTAAGTTGCTTAATTTGCCAAACGCAATTGTCACTCACTTTTTTTTCCCACAAAAACTTACTTTTCTTATAAATTAAAGCATCAGCCAAACATGCTCTTCTAACTCGTACTAATTGCTTAGTTTTCTTCTACTTAACACTAAAAAAATAAAAAATGAAGATCAATTGAATGTATTTCCTTTTCCCCCAATATCTAACTCCAACTACTAACATCAGTACAAAATGAGTGAAAATAAGTAAAAACTCTAAAACCCCAAGACAAACCCAAACCCAAATCCAATTCCCAGAAGTATCAAATATTCAATTACACAGAACTACACACAGTAACTTTTATATGTGTGCATATATTACTTGTACCTTCCATAGTTCGGAAACCATGAATCTCGGTTCCAGCAAATCGGGCTGGTACACTACTCTCCATCTTAACACTCAGCCGATCATTCACTCTCACCAAGTCCTGTAATTAACTGAATAGAACAAAGCTATTAAAGCTAAATTCATTAAAAAAAATACAGCTTAATTTACTCCAAAAAAATAAATATAACTCAGTAGAACAGACCCAGAGTGATGAGCAGCTGCAGAATTGGAGGTTGGTAGTTGGAGAATTTTTTATTTGCGGTAGAATCTGTTCTTGATAAAGGAAAAAATTGCTTTCATTGTGTTTAATTGGGCCTATAACAATTGTTAAAAAGAGATTTTTTTTGGTACGGGAAATAAAGAGGTCCAATCATTTGTACATAGAACGTAGACTTTCGGACAGACGAAGGCAGGATTTTCGTTGGAAATTTGGGGCCGGTGGGCCCATTTGTAAATACCACACTTACTGTACAATTTGCGCATGTTTGGCAAAACTTATGATTACTTGCAAATTAGTCGAACTCTATTTTTATCTGTACATTAAATTGGTCAAACTCTACTTTTTATCGATACATTTTGTAGAAAATACAATTTTACATATTTTATTCACTTATTTGTCCGTGCATTTCTCACCTCGCTAAGATACTTTTTAAGGTCGACCAATCCAAAATGCGATAAATATAAATATTATTAAAACTTTGTAAAGTTTTCTCCAATAGGCAACAACTCAAGGTCGACTTGAGCATCTATGAGTGATTGAATGTACGTATTCAACAACTGTTAATATCGCCAATGAGTAATACAAATAAAATTAAAATAGAAATTTACTCATAATTTGTACATCTTCAACAATTGACAGTATCGCTGATGAGTAATAAAAATAAAACTAAAATAGAAATTAAAATGTTATTTTAATTATTTTTCCCTCATTTTAAAATATAATTTAAAATAGAAATAGGGACAAATAACTAATGAATGTCGCCAATGAGTGATACAAATGTTATTACTCTATCCCTCATATTTATACAAACTGCCTTTCCTTATTTTCTTATCTCATTTATATATTCATTTTTTATTTAGAAAGAATTTATTTTGTTCATTAATTAATATATCATTATCTAATTTGCCTAGTTATAACCAATTCTTCCCAATTAATCTTCAAATTTTACAAATTTTAATTTACCTTTTTGAAATTATCCAAATACATACACACATTTTCCACTTGTTCTTGGAAACATGGACAAAAACACATTTAATCACCATTATTTACTATTAATTGTTGATAATTAAATAAGAGTAAATTAGGAAAAATATCTACAAAACTTGTTTTTTCAATAACATGAAATAAAATTTCTTAATTTGTGTGAAAAACAAAATCAGTCTATGTAAATGGAATAGATGAAGTATCTTTTTATTATTTATGAGTAAATTTATTTATTTATTTTGATAGTGAATATTATCTTAGCCTCCGTTTGGAAATAATTTATAAATAGATAAAAATAAATGATGAATAAATTAAAATATAAAATTTATATGAAATGTGTGATTAAAAATAAAATTTGAATATTTATACAACTTGCCAAACAATGGCATGATAATAATATGTTCACTTTGATGTTAGCCCCTGGTTGAGCCACATTTTGGTAAGAAAATGTAATTTGAAATTATGATTTTTTTTTAAATGTATAATTAAAAAAGAAGGAAAAGATTTTAATTTACGTATAAAATTATTTTGTGAGAAAATGTATAATGAAAATGTGTTTTCAAAAAATGAATTTTTTGAAAAAAAAAATGGGACCAGACATAATTATTTACCACTTTCCACTTGTTGATTTGAAACCTATATTTGATTGATTAATTAAAGTTATTAATCAAATCAATGCCACTATGATTTTGTAGTTTGACCAACTTTAGCCTTGTTTGTTACCAAGTATATTTTCCATATCTTATTTTCAATGATACATTTCTCAATAAAATAATATTATACGTAAATTTAAAATTTTTCCTACTTAATCACATATTCGCCAACAAAATATTATTTCAAAATGTATTTTGGACAAAAAAAACTCAAACAAGCGTTTAATGCTCGTGATCTTGACTCCTTTCTTTGCTACTTGTGTATTTTATCTTTATAATTGGATAGATATTTTTAAAAATAATATTGAACCACTAATTATAAAAGAATTTCAAGAGAAGGTTACACAATGCCGTTGGTTTTGATGCTAAATTTGGCTAACTTTTATCATTTGAATTATTGGTTTCTGAAGTCGATAGTGAATTCTGAGTCAAAAAGAGCGAATTTGAGAACCTTAAAAATGTAACTGTGACTAAAACATTAAATTGTGTAATATGATTATTAACATACCATTAACATACCAAGATTTCAAAACTTGAAGTACGAAATATATATAAAAGAAGAAGATAAAATTACCGAGCTCATTTTTTAACATCATTCGTATAATTAAAACTCATTTTCAATTACACATTCTTCATAACCACACATTTCAAAAATAATAATAAAACTTATTCCCTGAAAATGGTCTCAAACAAGCTATAAGTATTATCTTTTATATTTTTATAAATGCAAACCTTATACATATAAGAACGAGTGCACCATGAAATTTAACTACAATTCCTTGCAGAAAAGGTAATTGTTGTTGTGCCTTGCTTAGGATTGTTAAATAGGGCAAGTCGAGACACCTCGCTCAACAAAAGTGCAGCCGAGCTCACCTCTTGAGTTTGGCAAGCCTGCTCGCATACGAGCCAATGAGCTCATGTGATGTAGGTGGAGCCGAAGGGTTGTGTGTGTTCACAAGAACATGACAAAATGTTGCTTGAATTGAACCTAAAAGATTGAAACATACGAGCTAACAAGTTGTTGATGTTAGCTTTTGCCCACACATAGGCAGCATCAATCACCGGTCCAAAAAGAAAGATGGGGTAGACAGTACTTGTGGGGCATGCTGTTGGACTGAGCTAAATTGGACATAAGGCATCTTATTGACAGCTCGTTTTTATATAAATTGCAACATTTTTTTCTCGAAAATGTCTATTAATCCTAGTAATGTGGATAGTGAAATAAAAACTACAGGGATGTTATACTTTCGAAAATGAGCTCGTGTTAGTCACACGCTTATGAAAGAAAATTAAAATTGGAATAAGTTGCGTTGTATCTAAACTAGACAATATGCATGAAAATGATTTTCCTTTTTTAGCAGTTATAAAACGTCACAAGTATGATTAGTTAATAATTAGTGAAGAATTAAATCAAACAATCTATACGTAAAGACTTCGTGTTGATCAATCGAAACCATTAATTTACTTATAATTGAAGTTTTTAAGTTTTGTCAACCATATTCATAAATAAGTCTATTTATAAGAAGTGTAAAGGATAGAGAAAAAGTACAAAGAGGACTCAAAATTAAAAGGTGGGAATTACTTTCATGGAGACCATTATTAAAAGTTGGTTAGAGAAATTAATAAAGTTGGTCTTAAGTTAATTTCTTGATTATGCCCTACTTTGACCAAAGAGGTAGTGGTCCTATCATTTCTTGCTAGGACGTCTACAAGAACTTGTATCTAGTCGAGCGGGAGAAACTGTTATTGCCAATAACTTGTTTGGAACAATCAATCCGCGTATATATTCATCACGGGCATCTAGAAAAATCAATACTCCCAATTAAGCATGCTGTATGCTCGAAAAACTGAATTACGACTAACCTCTCTCATATATGTTACATTTTAGGAGGAAAGTTACCTAACACATGGTAACCACAATATTACATATCTAAGGTGCCAATGTCAACAATGGACATGAGAGCAGATCTATCAAGAGGCTATCCGGGTCGGACCTACAGATTTTACAAAAGGCTCATTTGTATTCCCAAATGGATATGGGTTGAGTTACACAAGCTTCAGGCCCATGCCGCAACCACAGTTTCAATTCATCTTACAACCTTAAAAACATCCAAAAATTCTACCATGCTAAGCCATGGTGTAAGGGTCACACACAGTGTGACTCACTCATTTAGAGTGTACACATTGATGTGGAAAACATTGGAGATATGGATGAAACTCGCACATTGATGGTGTTTCAAACGCTGCCGACCGAAAAACAAGCACCAGAGAAACAGTTGGTTGCATTCAAGAAAGTTCACGTACTAGTGAGGGTCAAAAGAGAGTTATGATTGACATTGATGCGTGCAAGCATTCAAGCATAGCGTACAACATGATCTTCATATTGGTGATGATATTAAATTACACAGAATTTGACATAATTTTT
>CAIGRN010112463.1:0-11151 GCA_903798345.1 Fraxinus anomala | reverse complement strand
CTTCTCTCCAAATCACGTTTCCTTGCTGCAAACTTCACATTAATCAACTTAAGATATTCACTCCAAATCAATATTTTAAGCAACAAAACTCCAGATCAAGAGAATCAACGGTACTTGCGGTTCCAACACTCAAAAAAAATTCAAAAATCCAATCCAGTATTCACTCCAAAATTAATATTTTAAACAACAAAACTCCAATGAACTACAATTTTCCTTCTCTAAAAAACAACTTCTGATTTTCTTGCAATATTTCGACAATATACAAAAGATCTGACAACAGAATTAAAGATTTGATATGCTTTTATTTTTTTCCATTTAATAGATCCAATTTTTTGTTGAAAAGTAGGAAAAAAAATTAAAATCGCAGAAATTTTGCAAAGATTCAAAGCAAATTATCTGAATAGAAGAGATGGAGAAAACTCTAGAGTGTGAAAGAAAAGAGATGGCTTGGATTTAAGAAATCTCAAGATAGATGGAGATTTGTTGTAAGATTTCCTATTTATACTTTCAACTAAAAATCTCTATAATTCTAGCAAGTAGAAAATTACTTAAAATTCATTATCAATTAAATATCTCATCACTTGTAGAAACTTTTAAAAATTTCTAATTGAACACACCGCAACTTAAATTTGGAGACTTTCTAAAAGTTTATAAAATTTTTTATTGAATGCACCTAAACTTTTAGATAATTTTTAAAAGTATCAATTGAATAAATCTAAATTTTTTAAATTCTCAAAAGTTTTAAAAAATTCCAATTGAATACACCCTCCAACTAAATGTTTGATGCAATTATAATGTTTGTAATTATAATTATCCTTAATTTGTTCTCATATGGGATCATTTATGAGAGACCAACCACGCGATATTTTTCTCCAAAATCTGTATAGAAATAAATAGAAACCTAAAGAGAGATAGCGAAGTAATTCCAGTGAGTCTAGAAGGCGATCTCAATCTATGAGATGTCATAACGTCGAGGTTATGGTCATTTTAGGAGTGAGTGTCATAACAGTAGGAGAATTCTATATAAGGCTATGAATGCTACTCTCACTAATGACGAGTTAACTCGGACAATCAGAGTGAGAAATCAACGAGTGAGGAAAGTGAAAAATATATTGCATTTACCACGAGAATTAAGAATGGATCTGACCAGGGGAGTAAAAGAGAAGATGACTTAGATAATGATGAGGATTCTGATGAAGAGTCTATAAGTGATGAAGATATACAAGAGGCTCATGATAAGATGTATGAGGAGAGTTTTAAGATTCTTACTAAAAATAAAGTTTTGAGTGCAAAGAATAAGGACATTGAATTGGAAAATGAGAAGTTAATAGCACACATTAAGTAATCTACCTCGATCCTAAGGGAAGTGAAATCCATGAATGAAACTTTAGAGACTCATGTTAAGAAGCTCACCAGTGAGCTTGAGAAGTCTTCTAAGAGAGTCGGGGGTTGACCACTAAGAAAGAGACCTTAGAAATTCAGGTTAAGAACTTTTTGTGCGATCTAGAATATTCTAAGTCTCATCTACTTGCTATCTCTAGTAGTTCTGAAAAGTTAGATAACATTTTAGGAATGAGCAAGCCAGCTGGAAATAAGGGAGGTCTATGTTTTAAGGAAAACACTGCTAATTTTCTAAGATCACGTTTGTTCATGCCACCGACCAGCTCAGACATGTGCCTAACCCCGATCTTAAGGATAATGGATTTGTTAGATAGTGACCTACTAAATAGCGTATGACCCGGAACCTAGGAATAGACGTCAGCGATTACATACATTTGGTCATAGATTTATCCCTACATGTTTTCATTGTGATGAGTTCGGACACATAAAGTCTAGGTGTCATCATTTCATGAATAGAAATAAAAATCGGAACTTAAATAGAAATAAGAATCAAGAATTTGTTGGTCAGATTGACTTTCTTACTAATCAAGTGAGTTAATTGACCAAGTTAAAGACAGATGAATATGTATATTCCTGTCACCAGACAAGTTTGGGTGAAGAAAAGTGATCTGAAATTTTTTGAAATAAATCACGGTACTCTTAAAGGTAAGAGTATTTGTATACCTAACTGATTATGTATTTTTGGTGCAAGCTTGTACTTTATTATCGTGTGACATTGATTTATGTATGCATCATATTTGTTTATTTGTTTTCTAGGTAGAAAAACTCATGCAAAAATTTTTTTTTTGACATATTTTTTGTGTACATTTATGCTTTAAAATAAAAAAAAAGGTAATTAGCGCAAAACATCCCTATCATTGAAGGTTTTTGTGGAAAACGTCACTACTTTTCATTTTTTGGCGTAGAACGTCCCTACTTTTCACATTATTTGCGCTGAACGTCCTTTTCACCAATTTTTAACATGAAATGACCAATATACCCTCCTATATAAATAAAACAAAAATGAAAAGAAAAGAAAAGAAAAATAAAAAATAATTTGCAATCTGCTCCTAAAATTTTTTAAAAATGCAAACCAGTCCAAAACTTATGAAAATATTAAAAATAACAAAAACACACTCTCTCTTCTCCTCCACCTCCCTCCACCACCTCCATCCTCTGATCACCACCTCTACTCTTCTCTACCATTACAACCTCCGGACATTGGTACCAACACAATCTCCTCAACACCATCTACAATTCCATCCCAAGAATTTCCCATATCATCCAATAATCCGGCAGAAATCAGCAAGCAGAATCAGCTACTCAAAAAATGGACAAACTATCGGAAGTCGCACCTCCGACCAACAACAGGATCGCGGACCACCACATCCGGTTGCCCACACCCAAAAAACCTCAGCCATGTGGGCAATTCATCCAAAACACTTATCCAACGAGTTCAATTTGAAACTGAAAATAACGCAGTAGCGACTATTGTGAACCACGCACTGAACTTGGCTAATTCCGATGTCATCCCTTTGACCTATGGTCGCGGACCACTCCATTCAGCACCCTCTCATCATGGCGAAGCTATTCCACCCATGGGTCTTCCACAATTTTGCCTGGATTCGTTAGAACTTTAGGTCGACTGTCGCAACTGGCAAAGAATCTGGCATGAAATTAATTTTTTTTGTTGATGTTTGTTGTAAATTATTGTAAATTGATAGGAGGTGAGTTCCGATCATGGGGGTGGCTGGAATGTAATTTTTGATGATTTTTAGATTTGAGGACAATGAACTTTCAGCATTAATTTCGGCCACTACAGTTCATGAAATTGGGAGTGGTTGTGTGGTAATTGAAGGGGAATTGGAGGGTTATTGACTGGTGTCAACGTCCGGCGGCTTGGATGGCCGGAGGCTGTCGGAATTCGATCGCATTTAGGTTGAAAAAAAAGGCAAAAAAATCGCCACTTTTTTGGTACCGATGTCCGGAGGTTGTGATTGTGGAGAAAAGTAGAGGTGATGATCAGAGGGTGGAGGTGGTGGAGGGAGGTGGAGGAGACAAGGGAGTGTGTGTTTTTGTTATTTTTAATATTTTCATAAGTTTTGCACTGATTTGCATTTTAAAAAAAATTTAGGAGCAAATTGCAATTTATTTTTTATTTTTCTTTTATTTTTTGTTTTATTTATATAGGAGGATATATTGGTCATTTCATATTAAAAATTGGTGAAAAGGACGTTCAGGGCAAATAATGTGAAAGGTAGGGACGTCCTGCGCCAAAAAATAAAAGGTATGGACGTTTTCCATAAAAAAACCTTCAAAGATAGGGACATTTTGCACTAATTACTCTAAAAAAAATAAAAATTTGAAAAATAAAAATACGGAAAAATGTCTTTTTACAGCATAATACTTGAATTTGTTTGTTGTAATCAAGCATAAGTTTAATCAATGAGCTGTAACATAATTTCCATTGTTGGCTTAGGTTATTATGGAATACTTAGTGTATATATCTTCATGTAAAATATGCACTGCACACACTATAATATTGTTAGTGAGACTCTACCGCTTGTGTGAGATTTGGGATGGCAATCACATGTTAGTAAGGTGATTTTGAACATGAATTGACGTTATTTATTAGATCTAAACTCAAGTTTATCTCCGATTATAAAAAACTCAATATCTTATGTTCTTTTTCGGAGTCTATTTGACTCAACCAATTAAGCCTGCAGAGTTTCTCATAACCAGGTGCCTATGGTCAACTAAATTGGGTTAATTGATCTAAAACTCGCTACACGTGTCATTTTAATCATTTAATGGAGAAGAGCATGTACTTAAGATGTGAAAAAATAATTATGAGCTTAAAATATTGAAAATATGAAAAATATATATGTAAAAAATTGGGAGGGGAGGGGGGGGGGGGAGGAGAGAGAGAGAGAGAGAGAGAGAGAGAGAGAAGAAAATATCGATACAAAATGAGCTTTTCTTTATAGGTTTTAATGTGCTTTCAATGGTTTGATTTTCATTAGTAAATGAATAGACTTATTGACAGTAATATTTATCATGTCATTTTTTACAAAATTAAGGTTTGGGGTCCTACTTACAAATGATTAGTGACACTTTACACACATGGGTCACTTGTACAATTTATTCCATGTTAACTTGAACTAAGTATGTGAGAAGATTTACTGTACATTGCTTATACTTGTGCATGCCAACAACAACATTTTTGAGTTATTATATATTAATGTTAAAAAAATTTAATTATCGGTCTCTTCGTCATTTGTGACAAAAAGAGGGAGATCGTATTTACACATAAGGTGAAAACTTGCAATTGAAATTAAATGCATTGATATTTGTATTTTATGTGTAGGGATTGTTAAGGAGAGACATAGAAATATTTTGCATACTGCATAAACATGTTAAGAGTTTGCAGTAAGGGAGATTAATTGATATCATTGCATAAAATCGCAGAAAATTTTGCAAAGATTCAAAACAAATTATCTGAATGGAAGAGATGAAGAAAACCTTAAGAGTGTGAAATAAAAGATATTGACTCTGGATGTGAGAAATCTCAAGACTGATAGGAAATTTGTTATGAGATTTCGTATTTATAGTTTCTGCTAAAAAGTCTCTATAATCTAGTAAAAAGAAAATTACTTAAAATTCATTATCAATTAAATATCTCATCACTTGTAGAAACTTTTAAAAAAATTTAATTGAATACACTGCGACTTAAATATGGTGTTTTTTTTAAAAAAAAGTTTATAAAAAAATTCTATTGTATGCACCTAAATTTTTAGAGAATTTTTAAAAGTCTTAATTGAATATATCTAAATTTTTAATTTTTTTTTTAAATTCTTAAAAATTTTAAAAAATTCCAATGGAATACACCCTCCAACCGAATGTTTGATGCAATTATAATGTTTGTAGTTATAATTATTCTTAATTTGTTCTCAGATGGGATCATTTATGAGATACCAACCATGCGATATTTTTCTCCATTATTAATTAAAGGTCCATTCTGTGGTGAAAACAACAAAAAACCAGTAATCCAAGCAAAACAAGAAAACAAACAAAATTCGCTGGTGAAGATAACGAAAAGCAAGCTGCAATACAGCCAGAAGTAGGGTGGAAAGCGAGAACTTTAGCCATAAAAAAATGAAGAATATTTCTCCAATTTCAAGTCCTCTTCTCACTCTTCTTCGCTTCCTCACACTAACAACACCAATACCAACGAATGGAATCGTTTTTCTTAACCGAAACATCAACTACTACTCCTCCACCACCATCCAATTTCCTTATTCTCATTTACTTCTTCTCTCTCTATCATTATTATTGCCATCCCTTCCCCATTTTTCAACAAACAAGAAAAAAAAAAGATGAAGAAGAATAACCCTACTTTTGAAGTTATTGGTTATCTAAATCTGAACTGATTTGGTGAGTGTTTTTAACTCATATGATTTGTATGATTGTTGGGTATTCTTTTCTTTCAGTTAATTCATAGGAAAATTGTTTTTTTTTTTATTTTGCCCTTTCTGGGATACTTTGCTATTGAAATTGTTGAAATAGCTATTCCCTATTGGTTATCTAAATCTGAGCTGATACTGGTGAGGTTTTTTGCATATTTGATTATTATGATTGTTGGATTTTTCTTTCCTGTCAGTTGATTTGCGGTTGATGGTTGGAGTTGATATATCGGAAAATCTGGCATACCAAAATTTGGATGTTGAAATAGCTATTTATGTATCAAAGGTCAAAAAATTGAAGAAAGTGAGTGAAATGTTTCTTGAATTGGTGGGCTGTTTGATTTGGATCTAGTCAGTATTACTGCATTTCTTTCTACAGCTTGTGGTCTGCATATGTTAAAGCAAATTTACATGTTTTGTGGTGTCATTCAAGATTGTTCCTTTTAGTTCTGTGAGTTTTGCCTGCTAAAATCTAGCTCATATAGTCGTTTTAGTGCTTTTGTACTTTATTTCGATGAATGTTGATTATAACTCAGTCAGTTAAATCAAGATTACTCGTTTTATGGTGTTAAGATCATTTCCTTAATTCTATAAGTTTTTGGCTGCTAAATGTTTCATCTTTTGGGCCATCATGGCTGGAATTTAAATTAATGACCTGTTTCGTAGGATGGATCTCACATATAAACAAGCTTGAATATTGTTTGTTAAACTGTCTTGTCATGTCTCATCGAACCAAACATGCACTATAGGTGCTTGGATCAATATTTCTCGTGTTATTTTCAGGAAAATGTCTGGAGGAGAAGGTAATGGAAACGCCATGTTTGCGGTTTTTGTTGAGGAAAATCGCATCCAATACGATACAAATTCATTGCCTCAGCTCCAGTTATTTAGACATGGTGAGTTTATTAGCTGCATCTTCATAGAACTATGGTGTCTTGTTTGAGTTTGTGGGTTCTCTCTTGATTCTGAATCCCTTATTGTTGTTGATGCTTCTGTAATGGGACACTTCGATTTTATTTTTGATAGTTAGCTATGTATACAATTTTTGATGATGTGGGTACTGAAGGTTTGATTTTTAACCACAAAGATTTCTTTTAATTCTACAGTTTAGGGAATTAGTAGTAAGTCCGTAGAAAGTACTAATTTTATTTTAGATTTTCGATAACTACTCAATGGGCATGGCCAAGTGAATTCAAGCCCCTTTATCATAAATTATGATAAATGTTGTCTATCATTTTATGGACATCCTAAGCTATATTTAGATTTTAAACTATTTCAATAGTACCTCTAGTTTTGATGTGATTGGGTGATGCATATATTCATACATTCATTAAACCGGTTTACTAGAAGGTCATTTCTATAGATGAAAAAAATGTATTTACCTAGATTCATTCATTTATCACGCACTATATTTACTATATGCATTTATGTACTTAAAGAGTCACATGTCAAAGGACAAAGACCTATATGAATATGGTTTAATAAAGTATATTTAGAAGGTCCTTATAGTCACTGTAATTACCATGTTCCAAATGCATCGAGCCAAGGTTTTGGAATGGAAAGAGAAGGTTTTAGGATTGGGATCCTTGTGAAGAATCATCCGAAGATTCTTCGCTTGAGGTTGGCAAGTTGCCGAATTTGCCCATCCAAAATCGATTATTGTCAATACTCAGTACACCAAACAACAACCTCCAAAATTGATTGAATGATTGTTCGAAGGTGGGAAATTCTGTCACATAATTGAATCAACCTTATTTTTCTTAAACCATTTCTCTTCCATTCTAGTGGCAAGGCTCATTTCTTTTGAAATGTGGAAATTTACTGCGGATATAGGAACCATCTTCATAAACCTTATTTAACCAAGCTCATGTATGCTCTTCTTCCTTTGACACGTGACTCCTTTGATACATTAATGTATGTAGTAAACACAATGCGTGCTAAATGAATGAATGTAGGAAAATACAATGTATCTTAGCTATGTAATTGAAGATTTAGTAAACCGTTTTAATGAATGTACAAATATATGGATTAACCAATAAAAGCAAAACTAAAAAAGGTATATTGGAAATGTTCTAGATATAGGTTGGTTAAAATCGTCAATAAAATAATTCTATCGCATGCAACAAGGGTTAGAGGAGCAAGGTGTATGGGTGGGAAAGAAGGTGGAGGAGTAGGTGAGGTTAGGAGTGATTTAATATATATATATATACACACACACACACACACATGTATATACATATATGTATACATGATGTATATACATATATGTATACATGTACGTACATACATGTATGTACGTACATGTATACATATACATGTACATGTATGTATGTACACATGTATACATATATGTATATCTGAGGAGAGAGGGACAAGAGAAGTAGAGGTTAATGGAAATAATGAATTTATTGATATAAAATTTTTAAATTACAATATGAAAATTAATATTTGAAAATTACAAGATTGAATTTAAAAATTACAATTGAAAAGAGATTTTTAAAGAAAACTTAAAAATTACAAGGATAATTAAAAAAAAACTTTCTTGAAGTACCTCTCACTCTATTACACTTAAGGAAGTCTTCTGCATTCTTTTATAGCTGAAAATTTCGGACTTAAAAAATCTTCTAAATTAGATTAAAGAATCTTGAAGATAACTTTTGTTTGTCATTTGAACAACTTTTGAAAAGCAATTGTAGCTACTTTTGACAATTGTAACTAACTTTTGACTATTGCAACTAGCAATTGTAGCTATTTTTGACAATCGAACCACCATTTTTCCATTTTTTTCGGCTTTTTGATTTTTATTTTAGTAAAGTTACTAAAGTTTTTTTGTCCATTTTTAATAATTGATAAGGGAGCAATAATAGTTTGTTAGGTGGCGTACACATTTTGAAAAGGAAATCTTTTGATTTTTTAACCTTATATTCTCTTAATTCATCGAGATAATTGAGTCCATATAGTCATTTTGAAATATTGTTCTTTTGAGTTTTTTCTTCAATTAATTTATCAATATTTTCTAAATCAAAGCATATGTCTTCATTACTTTGTTCATAGTCTGATGAGTCAGCTTGAGAAGAAGTTTCTTTTGAATCCTTTGAGTCTGATCTTTTTGATGAAAATTCTGTAAGAGCAACAAATCTTTTTGAAATAGTTTGCAGTTCTTCTGGAGTTTTGTATTGACTAAACATAGTCAGTAATCTTGATTTATCTGGGAAGAAATCGACACTTTTGTCAAGTTCCTTTTTGGAAAATTTTGGGATGCCTGCATTCCCTTATTCTTGAATCCATGAATTTACTGCTTTGGGTAGCAATTAGTTTCATGAAATTTTGATCACCACTTAATATTGGCATGCATTCCTGTCATTTGAAGACTAGGAACATGACCTATGGAAAGAGAAGAGAACGCGTCTCTCAAAAGACGATTCATTCGAGTCTCTTTTCAATTATTTTGATTACCAAGAAAGTATGGTTTAATGTATTTTACTTTAGACCAATTACTCATTCTTAGTTTATACTTTTTCATCAAAATTGTTTTTCAAATTTTTCAAAATGGTTCGAATATTTTGGATTTGAAGAAAATATTTTACTTAGTTTTACCCTTCAAGGGTTTAAACATTTCAAAAAAGAGGCTAAAACCTTTTTAATGATTCAAGAAAATATTTCATGATTTTAATTGCTGTCATGGATTCAAGAACAGATGAATGCATGCATCCCAAAATTATCCAAAAAGAAAATTGACAAAAAGTGTCGATTTCCTCACAGAAAAATCAATATTACTGATTATGTTTAGTCAATGCAAAACTCCAGAATATCTGCAAGTTATTGCAGAAAGAATTGTTGCTCTTGCAAAATCCTCATAAAAAAGATCAAATTCAAAGGATTCAAAATAACTTCTTTTCAAGCAGACTCACCAGACTATGGACAAAGCAATTGTTCTAAAAAATATTGATAAATTAATTGAACAAAAAACTTAAAAAGAACATTTCAAAATGACTATATGGATCCAGTTATCTTGATAAATTAAGAGAATATAGGGTTAAAAAATCAAAGGATTCCTTTTTAATATGTGTGTGTCACCAACAAACTATTATTGCTCCCCTTGCCAATTATAAAATATGGACAAAAAACTTTAGTAACTTTACTAAAGTAAAAATAAAAAAGCCGGGAGAAATGGAAAAGTGGTGGTTCAATTGTCAAAAGTAGCTGCAATTGTTGGTTGCAATAATCAAAAATTGATTGCAATTGTCAAAAGTAGCTGCAATTGCTTATCAAAAGTTGTTCAAATGGCAGACAAAAGTTATCTCCAAGATTCTTCAATCTAATTTAGAAGATTTTGAAATCCGAAGTTTTCAACTATAAAAGAAGGCAGAAAACTTTTTCAAGTGTAATAGAGCGGGAGATACTACACTTCAAGAAAGTTTTTCAATTATCCTTATAATTTTTAAGATTTAAAAAAAAAAAAAATTCAATTGTAATTTTCAAATTCAATCTTGTAATTTTCAAATATCAATTTTCATATTGTAAGGCAAAATATGAAAACGGAAGCATCAAATCTGAAAATCACTGAGATTGAGTCAAATAATAACGAAATCAATTTAACATTCATACAGGGCTCGGAAACTTATTCATTGTACCGTTTTGTACACAAGAACGGCCTCAAACCACACCAAGAACCCTAATCAATCTACCACATGGCTACTCAATGACATGAAAAAAGAAAATCTCACTGCCAACAGAATAACTCCCTCCTAAGACCACGAAGGCACTCAATCACCAACACTAAAGATTAAAACTTCTTGTTTTAATCATACACTAAGTATTACATAGAGGAGAAGAGAGAATCACGAAGAAAAAACCGAAAGGCAGAAACACTCCAGTCTCAACACAGAGGAAATGAGCGAACAAATGAGAAATTAGAGCTTCAGGAGACGGTTTAGTTGGTATAAATAAGCCCAAGCCATCACCGTTGATTCACTCTTCATCCAATGGCCAGAGCAGCACCAGGGTAGTGAGTTGGGCCAGGTGTTTGGGCCTGTCCATGTGTGTTTCGGGTAATGGCATTTTGATAAAACATTTCCAGCAGTTTGGGCTTGGCCATTTTCATCATTGCCCAAAACATTAGAAACTAATGACATAAATTGCATCATATTCTAACAAATCTCTCCCTTAATGCCAATGTCATAAACCACCAAATTATATTAGTGTTTAATACCACCGACATCAAGAAGGTCACCACCACCTGCAGAAAACACAAAGTTACCTGGTTTCAATTCTTAGAATTTGCAAACATGATTTAAACTTGGTAAGA
>CAIGRN010112427.1:0-18340 GCA_903798345.1 Fraxinus anomala | reverse complement strand
GCAAGACGAGTTATATTTAAATGATCGGTTAGAACATCTTCGTATTATTATTTGATTGCAAAATAAATATTTTGAATACTTTATTTTTATTTCTTGCTTTATTGTTGAATTTAAGTTAACAAATTTTGTTCCGTAAGACTTTTAAAAGAAAAAGTGGATTGTCTGCTATGACTTAGGGGCCCAAATTTTGAAATTCGCCTCAAATCCTACGAAACACAGGTACGGCCCTGCTACTTCAAGCCTGAGGAACGAGGGTCTCATATTAGTGAATATCGATCCTCAAGACTTCAAAGCTCCAGATGAACAATTATGACGGTATCAAATAGTATGGAATTAATTGATAATTGGATAATGCAAATCTTACTGGGGATTGGGAAAAATGTTTACCTTTTTGTGAGGGTTCATGGGGATTTGAATTGATGAATTGTGTTTAAGAAGGAAGCAGACAATGTGCCTCAAGAATGGAGGACACACATTGTGGTGTCCCATATTTTTTGGGGAAATGCATCCCTTCTTGTGAAGGTTCATGGGGATTTGAATTGATGAACTGTGTTTAAGAAAGAAGCAGACAATGTGCCTCAAGAATGGAGGACACACGTTGTGGTGTCCCATATTTTTTCGAGAAATGCTATTTGTACATCGAGGTTGACACCTTGATGCACAAGTAGCATAGCCCTATTTTTTGTCTTGATATGATGTGACATTCTATTTTAACTAAGTGGGTGTTTGGCTCCCATTTTTTAAGAAGAATTAGCTTTTGAATATTGATTAATTAGAGAATGTGTGGTGGAAAAGTGATTAAAAGTTTTAGATTTGTGTGTAATATTATTTTATTTGGAGAATGTGTGGTTAAAAATGAGTACCGTAGAAAAATGAATGGAAAAAAAGGAGAAAGAATAGGGCTCAAACATGGGCTAATTATACTTAGGGCTTGTTTGGGAAAGCTCAAAAGTTGTAAAAAGTTCAAAGTTCAAAGTCAAAAAATAATTTTAATCACAAATTTTATGGGATCCACGACTTTCATCACACATTTTATCAAAACGCTTTGTTATTCAATTGCTTAGTTGTACCGTAATAAATTATTAACATTACGTGACCTCTTATTTTCACGGTATCTTTAACCGTCTCACAATAAAATCATGACACCTTAAATCTCTTCTTATATACGAGATATCACTAAAGGGTAGAAGGTCGATATATCATTCGGGCCTCAATCATTTTGTTGATGTCAACTTGTCTTTCTATAAGTTTAGTGAATACTTAATTTATTTTCTTTAAACTCATTTTCAATTACACGTTCTTAGTTCTTTGGATAAAATAAATTTGTATACGAATTGATAATCTTTTTCTATTTTTTAATCATATATTCTTCAAAAAATTATTTTTTACAAAATTTAATTTTAAAAAATTTACATTAAACATGCCTTTGATGTTGCACAATGATTCATTCAATTCTATTTGGAAAAGTTTGCATTAGTAAAGTTTTGACGAAGCATTGTAATCTTAGGTGGAGATGGCAAAGTTGTGAAGTATCATGTTGACTATTATGTTATGGAGTGGTTTGTTTAAGTATCTTGCTTTAATTCATCCTGTAATAATCTTTGGATAATTATATTCATATCACAATTTTTATTTTTTGTCCCACATTTTAATTTTACTTAACATTCTTAATCTTTATTCATTATAACACTTATGTCCTTAAAGATTTGTTATGTCATTGTTATCCTCAAAATTTTCATTAGTTAACACATTTCATAATTGATAACAGTTTTATATTTGAAAGTTCATTAAAAAGGCTTAGAACAACTCATTTTCCATCATATGTTTAAAAAATTAAATAAAAAGTGTTATGCTTCGCCACCTGGCGTCCCACGTGGCCGACCCACTGAAGCCCCTTTGTGGAAGCCACGTGGCCCCCCACGCAGAGTGCATAGGATCTACCGCCAAAGTCCACGTGGCTTGCCACGTAGAGTTCATAGGACCCACCGCCGAAGTCCACTAAATCTGGAACACCGAAGTTCACTTTCACCGAAGCGGTTCCACGAAATGGACCTGTCGAAGCCCTTCTACCAAAGTGGTGAGGCTCAATGAAATCAAATCCGAAGCTCTACCACGATGAGTGACGACCCACGAAGATCCTGAATTCACGAAATCTTGTTGGAATGATTGATTTGACTCCTGTAATGAGTAATATGTCGAAATCTTGTCAGCATAGGTTATAGGATGGCTGCTCCATTTTTAGGAGCATTTAATGCACCACAGGCTTAGTTGAATTAAAATTGATACATAAGATAAGATGTTTTGATTAAGGAGATGAGGTAACGTGTCCCCTCGTCCAGTGGATATCATTTCACATGTAACAATATAAATATTATCCCCTTTGATGTATTTAATTACCACTTTGATTTATGGCTTGTTTGGAAGAGATTTTAATTGGATTAAAATTAAAAATATAGATATTATTGGGTCTCACCCGTCTAATAAAAGTCAACAATAACGACTAATTTTTCAATTTTAATTCAATTAAAATCTCTCCCAAACAAGCTCTTAATTTGATTTGATTTGATTTGATCAGCATTTTCTTTTAGCTTATCAAATAACATTAGTCATGCACATCTTTACACGAGCCCTCAACTACATAATCTTCCACGAGAATTTTTGAAGGAAGCGGATTCGAAGCATTTTAAGCGGAAGTCTTAGAAAAGTTGAGCAAAGTTAAAATGCAGAGAGAGAGAGAGTACATAGATTTGTTTTCTTCGGGTAACACCTCTATTGAGCTTTCACTAATCGAAAATGCTCCGAGCACTAGTAAAAAAAATGTTCGAATTATAACTTTACAGCTAAAGTACCAGAATAAGTATTAATTCACTTACAACTTCTAAGATTAAGAAAAAAAAATATATGGTTTTCTCTCCACTCAAATCGCAATTACTATTCACTTAAGAACACAATCGTCAACTCATAAAATCAAATGAAATTGCGATTTTGAAAACGTTGATTTAAGTAAGCGTAATTTAAGTTTTGATAGTTATAATCGGTTAAAACAAAGCGGAGTGGGTTTAGCTTATTTTATTGAAGATATATATTATTTATTGGCTCAATTTGTGCTTCAACAAATTTACTGGTTAGCCAACTTCTATCGACTATTTAAAAAAAAAATTTATTTATGATAACATTTTTCCTATCTGAAGAATGAGAGTACAAGTTTAAATTGTATTCTTGTGGTACTAATTTATAGGTTTATATATTGAATAATGCTCGTGTGCTAGAAAATGTATGACGGAAAGGAATATGTGTCGACATGATGCGATTTGATGAAAAAAATGACCGTGTTTTAAACAATTCAATGACAGGTTGCCGCATAACATTACGTTAAATATTATATCAATCATTATGTTTGTGTAGCATGATTGTTATATCTTAGTCTCCGTTTAGGAAAAATTTATGAACGTTTTAATATATAAATATATAGAAATTAGTGTTTGATTAATGGATGGTACTTGTAAGTCCATTAATATGTGTGGTTAAAAATAAAGTTTGATAATTTATAAATGATTTATAAAAAATTTCAAACAGAGTCTTGGTATTAGAAAGTTCCAATTTAAGTGTTATAGTGAAATTATAAACCAATATATTTATTTTTCCACTTGTTCGAAAGATGTTTATCTTTACATGCTAAGATTTGGTTTAAAATCAAATCAAACCGCAAAAAAATGATTTGATTTAGTTTAGTTTGAAAATTTATCAAATCGTTTCAAATTATTTGACTTAAAAATAAAAGTCATGCAAATCGAACCGTGTTCACCTCGGTAAAAATGGAATCTACTTTAGATTGACAATTACGAGAGTTGATCTCTTGAAAACCCTAAAATTTGAAAAGATAAGAGAAACAAAGACAAAGGAAGGAGAGTCTTGAATTTAACTTGCAATTGCATAAGATTCTCATTATCATTTTGCCCTATATCAAAACACTTAATTGACATAATCATTTTGCCCTATATCACCTATCACATAGCATGGAATGATTCTCATTATATACAAATAGCATAATTCTCTATCATTAGATTAGAAATTAAGTTCATTGTTCTAGACTTGCACATGGTGTAAATACTTGGAGGGACGGTTTACCTCCTTTGACCTCACACACGTACACTAACGTACGTGATCGCAAGGTGGCATATATAACACACATAAAGAATGGTCCTATAAATTTCAAATCAGTCGAAAGAAATATATTTTTAATTAAAACCTCGTACGTGATCGCAAGGTGGCATATATAACACACATAAAGAATGGTCCTATAAATTTCAAATCAGTCGAAAGAAATATATTTTTAATTAAAACCTATTAATTACTTGTGCTCTGTGTTTCAGACTCGATTCTATTTTCCACAGGCTCATATAGAGAGACAATGATACTTATACGGATTCCATTTGTCAGGAAATGAAAGTTTAGGAGTTTAGTTGCTCCTATTAACAATTTTGGACTTACTTGATTTATTTCTAATAAAATGAGGACCTTAGTTGTAAATATCCAGCGAAATTAGAAAAGCAAAACCATTATCATTTGTGTCTCCACATCCGACCTCTCTACAGCAAATTTGCCCCAACTTTACAAGCTAAACAGAAATTTAAACCCTAATTCTGATTTTATCTTCGACGGATAGTTTCTCTCAATCAGGTAAGTTTCTTCACAGTATACGTGCATAATTGTACACATGTATATATTTGTTTACATAATTTTCAAGGGATTTAACTTAAGAGTACAGAGCCTGTATATTTCATCTGGATTTTATTCTGAGAATGATTTTCAGATACAAACCACGGTTTTACTGCATAGAACATAGATAATTGCTTCTAGGTTACCGTTTTTTGGTTTTATATAGCTCGATGCGAAATATGGATGTGACAACCCTTTATTGTGACGGAAAAAATCAAACGATGAGATTCAGTTTTGGATAAGAAGGATCATCGCATAAATTTTTCAGATTGTAGGAATTTTTACTGTGTAAATTTGGAATAGTTTATTTTATTATGTTTTTTGCTTTTTGTGTTTTATTTAGGGTTTTGAAGATATGGACACCAGACGGTATGATGGCGAACTGCAGATGCGTGGTAAAGATAGACAAGAACTGAAATTTGATGAGGTGATGACTAAATAATGTTAATTATGCTTTGTTTTAATTAGAAGATCGATAGACATTTTAGCACATATAGTTTTTGTTCAGGCTTGTGCCTCGTGGTTTACTTTAAAGCTTTAAATTTTCAAGCTATCAAATGGGAGCTATTAGCTGTATATTTTGATAATAGCAAGTACACTGGAAACTTGTTTTCAGTCTTCCAATGAATAAATTTTCTTTTCAAAAAATGGTGCAATTTGGTAAAACTAAGCACTTGTTTGGCCCCCATTTTCTAAAACTCATTTTTCCGAAACTCATTTCAATGGTACATTCTCCCAATAAAATAATTTTGTACATAAATTTAAAACTTTTCTCTATTTTTAAACCACACATTCTCAAAAAAATCTCTACCAACAGGATTAAATGTTTTGGACCATTTTGGTGAAACACGATTAGTATCAGCATATTTTTCAAGGTTTCATAGAATTTTTAGTAGATTTTGATAAAAGTTGGTGGAATATGTGGTTGAAAAGTTGTATATCGCATGAAATGTGTGGTTAAAATTAAATGTTGACTTTTACTTAGATTTTAATTCTAAACTCTAGCTGAACCAAACAAGGGGCTAGTGTCAAATCCATTTGCTGAGTTATATCTTTACTTCTGTCCTCGTGCTATTCTGTTTTGCTTTTACATGAATCAACTTTCTGTTGTAGTCCTTATTTTCCATGAAAGATTTTGTTCTTCAGTCAGTGCACTGTGAAACAACAAAGTGGTGATGATATTGGTGGAATGGTGAAATGACGTGGTTTAAATTTTTCATGTCATAGGCATATGAGGCTTCTGTTCTAGAGGATCTTGCAGACGATTTCCGACTACCTATACATCATAGACCAACAGAAAATGTAGATTTAGATAACGTGGAGCAAGCATCATTAGACAGACAACTTACATCATCTAACATTGGATTTAGGCTTCTCCAAAAGATGGGGTGGAAAGGGAAGGGTCTGGGAAAGGATGAACAAGGTATGTTTACTGATGAATGCCTGTGCCTCGCTTATGGATCCCCTTCCCCACATGTACATATCATGGTTGCATATTGGATCGGTTACTTATAAATTTGTTGATCTTGTGCCTTCTTTTAGCATACAAGCTATACTCTCAAAGCTAAACCTTCTCCCCCTCTTTGATTTTTTCTCTTACATGGAATATTGGTTCTGGAGTTATTTCCTTCATTTAAACCTTTATATCCTTTCATGGTGGCGTGTGTAATCATTTGTATCGATTTAAATTCTAAATTGATGCAAGCCATAACAATATGTTTGTTGGCTTAGAAATACCGTTCCCAAGTTTGATAGAACTGTCAGCCATAAGCTAGTGTAGAAATTTATTAGTTTTGTGCATGAACAGTGAATTATTGTTAATTAATGGCCCTTCATACTGATGCTTGTTTGTGAAGTATGTAAAAAGAAGAAAGTATGAATTTGTTAACTATAAAACCTACTTCTGATTATGAATTTATCCAGCTTCCACGGGATCATGGAAATTAATGGTTTCTCTAAACATCATACCATTTCTTCTTTTGACTGTATGTTGTCCTTTGGTTTGTCACAAGGAATTGTCGAGCCAATAAAGTCAGGTATAAGAGATGCAAAGTTGGGGCTCGGAAAACAAGAAGAAGATGATTTTTTTACAGCAGAAGAAAATATCCAGCGAAGAAAGCTGGATATTGAATTTGAAGAGACTGAGGAACTTGTAAGGAAGAGGGAGGTATGACTTCTAATTCTTGCTTGGTAGTTAAAAAAAAATATTTCCAATTGATGCTTTACAATTTTTCAAACATAATTTAATAGCAGAAGTCAGCATATTGCTTATATGTGTGACTTTTGATGGAATGGTATATCATAAAGGGAACATCAACAGTTTTTATTACCTGGAGAATTCTACTGCCTGCTTCCTGCACATTATTAAAATCCAGGTTATAGCAGAACGGGAGCAGAAAATTCAAAGTGAGGTGAAAGAAATACGGAAGGTGTTTCATTGTGAGCTTTGCAACAAGCAGTATAAATTGGCGATCGAGTTTGAGGCCCATCTAAGCTCATATGATCACAACCACAGGAAGGTAGTTTCTCCTTAAAAATTTATACTGGCTTTTTGTTTTCTTAATGATATGTATCCTATCTAAATTCAACTATGCTCTTTGTTCGAGAATTTCAGAGGTTCAAACAAATGAAGGAAATGCATGGAAGCAGCAGTCGCGACGATAGACAAAAAAGAGAACAGCAGCGGCAAGAAAGGGAGATGGCAAAGTTTGCCCAGATGTACAGGCTTATTCGTATACTGAAATTTTTTATTGTATATATTATATCTGAAATAAATAGTTTAGCCATCTTTTCTTTTGTAATCCGTGTGTTTTCAATGGAGATTTTTTTATTTTTTTCTCTAACAGGGCTGATGCACGTAAGCAACAGCAACAGCAACAGCAACTGCCGGAGAATCAAGAGGAATCTAGGGATATTTCAATGCCTGTTGCAGTAAGGAGTGCTACACTAGTTGCAGATCAAGACCAACGGAAAGCTTTAAAGTTTGGATTTTCTGCCAAAAGCAGCACATCCAAGGTATTTACAAGTTGCTTCTAATAGTTGGAAATGGTTTGTGTTGTTTCTGTTTAGCTTGTTTATCTGCTTCGTAAATATTTTGAGTTTTACTAATATGAACGCATTGAGACACATTGAAACTGCTCACTCCTTATCCGCATTCTTGTACGAGTACTAATATTGTTATGCGTTTAACACTGAAGCAAGAAAATTCCAACAATATATTGGTTAAGAGAATGAAAACCAACATTTAAAAAGGTGAATTGATGTTATGCAGAAATTACGGCATAATTGGGTAAGAAGGTGGGATTTTGAAAGGCAATTAATTTGGGGAGCCGTGGAAAATTCCAAATGTCCTAGTAATTAAAAGGCTATGCTTTGGATGTAAAACCTAACTTGTACGTGCTCTACATTTTAATAAATTTCTTTAGCTCTCTTAGTCTCTTATTTAGGTGCTGTAAATATCCTAAATATGTAGGGCTTTTGCCTGTATCTAGGATTCTAGAGGTGGAATACTCTGTTAAAACCTTAGCACACTTCTCCCTTTAAAGATGCAAGTCCTTTCTTGTCAGAAGGTGATAAGAAAGGTCAACATTTTGAAATAATGGTTGAACTATTGACTTTTATTGGTCCAAACTGCAACCTTTTTGACAACCATATGATTGTTGTAGATATTCTCTCTGAGGCTGATGCTTCGTCTTAGAAAAAGATCTTTAATTATGTCATCAGGGTTTCTTCTCAAGCATGGCGCGCTGAAGGAAAAATTCAAACCATAAACTGCATTCAGTTTTAGAATCTACATAAATAGAAAAGTTTTACTGTACAAAATATTGTGCAAATATTAATACTTTAACACGAGAATTGTTAGCGATTTCACAATATAATGATGTGCTATTACTTTCTACTATGTTAAAAAATGCTGTGCAAGTAGAAATACTTGAACCCTACTGCTTCATCCAAATGAACATATAATTTTTTCTGATTGTTCTAGTGCCTGCAACTCCACGACAATTCTTTTTCACCCTCGCCTTGCCAACCTTCTATATATTGTTTCATCAGACTTCACTGTGATTCTTTTAGCTTTGGTAAATTTTTACTTTTCTTGTGAAGCAGAGCTCTGTGGGTAATGCTGTAAAGAAGCCAAAGGTAGCAGTTGCCTCAGTTTTCGGTAATGACAGCGATGAGGAGTAGGAATAATCAATCCCTTTCAACTGGCCATTAGTCGTTTTATGTGCGAGTATTTTATCTAGATGAATGTTCCATCGTACCTGTCTTGTACTTGCCTTAGTTAAATCATAATATGTAATAAGAGTCAGATAAATTATTCCGAGAGGATACTTTAAACTGTTATAAACAGAAGAAGCTCTTAATATTTATATTGGTAAACTTGATTTTGTAAGTTATATGAGGTGCTTGTTCAAATCCTTGATAGACTTTTCTTTCAATGATGTCATCTTATAAGAGGGTTGCCCTAAAGAGTGCTACTTTTTTTAATTTTATCGTCCGCCCCTGTATATTTATAATGGAGGTGGAAGCACAGAGCAATTGTGTGTACTTCGTTGTTAAATTGATAGCATGTAGCTCTGTCTTCCCTCTACAGCTACCTCAAAAATTGATCTTTCGTACAAGATGGATAGTTATTTTTCTTGTGTTCTTCATAAATTCACTCTCATTCTTTCCAATTCACCACTTAATAATCTAGAAAATTGTTGTACCACTATTTCAGTGTACACAACAGGTGACTATTGGTCCGTTTGACATGATTTTTGAAGAGTCGAAAGGAACTTTTTCAAAAGAAATTGATTCAATGTGGCTTCTTTTAAAAACACTTTCAAGAGAGGAAGCTCATTTAAAAATTGATTTTCAAACAAAAAATTAATTAGTTTTCTTAAGAAGCTCATCTACATAAAGTAAAAGTAAAAAATAAGTCACGTGAAACGAGCATTAAGCAATACACACTCCTTTCTGAGGGATAAGTCATCTGTCCAGCCGGTCGTTCTATAGTCGTGGAGTCTTTACTCTGCGGTGCAATCCAAGCCAAGCACGGACCGACAAGAATTATAGATTAACTGTGACGTAATAATTGACACGATACTTGATAAGGATAAGACACGTGACGTGATTTTAACTAATTCCACTATCTATTTTTCTCTATATATTTTTATATGGAAAATTTACAAAAAATGATTAATTCCATATTTGTCAATTAAAAAATGTCTAATTTTGATAGTTCTGGTAAAAATGACCAAATTTAGTATTAAATTATATATTATACTCTAATGAAAAATAAAACAATTTTTTTCAATTTGTTACGAATTTCGAGAAAAATAAATAACTTCAATAAAAAATTATATTAAAATGACGTTCTAGATATTTTAAAAGTTGTTATCAATAATTAAACCTCATTTATTTTGATACTTCATTTATCTAGAACGGAATTTCATTCCAAAAATGAGAATTCTCTACATTTCATAAAATTTTTGGCATTTGAAATGTAGTTCTCGATAATTAATACATGTGTCAACGAGAAATATAAAATTTATTGTGATTTGATGTGTACTTTTGAACTAGATTAGTTTATGTGTCAAAATTTTATTGGCCAATAAAATATTTAATTATATGCATATATTTGTCTTTAGTATGGAATTATAAATTATTAACAGAACGAATTTTGGATATTTTTACACATGACCACGTAAAAGTGGACATTTGTTATAATTTCCTCTTTTTATATAAATGAACCGTTTTCATTTTAAGGAATGTGAAATCTTTCATTCAACTTTGAATCTGTTATTGTGCTACAGATGTTGATATTATTCGACGATTTAAAATTGTCAATTTTTTGATTTAACCATAATATCTTGTCAAATGTCAACAGCTTTCTACTTTACATTTTTTGAGGTGGGAACTTGATAACAATGACAGCAAGCAGCACCATGAATGATTGGGCAATGAACAATGAAGACAAGCAACTGGATATCTCTTCCGCTCTTCTCTTCTCTTCTCCGCCCATGAATAATAGGGTTCCATAACTTCTACTTCTTTTTCTCCTCTCTATTTGGAACTGTATCTACAACCTTTTTTATCCTTCTACAGCAATTCCGTATACAAATTGAAGTCGTTCCAAAGCACAAAGTCGTAAGTTCCTGTCCCAGACCATCCTGTGAGTGTTGCATGTTCTTGAGGTTTTAGTGTTTTTCAGTAAAGTTTTCTCTTTGTGGGTTCACTCAGGAATCAGATTAATTTTTCTGGGTTCTTGTTTAATTTGTTAGTATCTGCTATTAATTTCAATATATCTATGCGTATATTATGCGCTAAAACCGGTGGCAAATATGAAATTTTGGATTCCAATTTTGTACATGTTATAAATATATCATTTTAGACATGCCTAATAATAATTTGCAATTGATTGGTGGAACAACTGTAAATGAATGAGAATGCATAATAATGGGTTTCTGTTAAATTATTTTTCCATTTTTAGCACAGCAAGGTATATTCCCTTTAATTTAAAGTGTTTTCTCTATTCTTAGTTTTAGTCAGCATTGAATACTGATTTGGTAATAAAGATTGGGGTATGCTATGTAAATCCTTTTCTGTGACTCCAATCATCAATTGCTTTATCAAATGTGGCTTAATAGCAATTTTTTGGTCACAGAGTTCCAGTGGCTTTTCTTCATTCGACCACCCATTCTAATACCACGTATAACATTCTTCTCGGATCATCCTTGTCGATAACTGAACCTAAATATTTGATGAATCAATTATATGGCATAATGATCCTCTATGCTATTGTGACTAAAGGATATTCTGTGTGTTCTTTCTTATTTGTACTTAACCTGCAATCTTTAGTTTCTAAATACTTATCCAATGTTCTGACTTACTGTTTATTCTCATCTTAGTCTGATTATTAAAATGCCGTTATAGCCGAAGAACATAAAGTAGTGGATTTCACCCTGGTTATGCTTATCATTGACTAACATGGAAAAATAAAGGCTCTAGACGAACTGTTGAGGAAGCAAGCATAATGTTAGGGAATTATCATCTTCTACCACATTTGATCTTGTGATCTTGACTGCTCCATTTTACTTTCATAGACACCTAATCATAGGTCTTTCCTTAACTACCATAAACTAAGATTCCTTTTCACTATACTTTTCAGTAATGTCCTGATTATGTAAATGACTTCAATATTGGATATCCTTGCCATAATTATATATGATCCCAATTGTTGTTTGAAAAAAAAAAAAATATTTGGGTACTATCCAACTCTGTGTGGTTGCTTGATGAGGCTCCTTTATTATGCATTTTTACACCTATTCTAGCCCCTAATAATTTTTGAAATGAAATATGCATGTTATAAACGAGAGTTGGATAATCAGATTTTAACTTTAGAAGATTAGCAATTCAAAAGAAAGGCTTAGGAGTTTGGCTACTGCATCATTAATTTGATTTGTAACTATTGGGTTCTGCAGAATCTGATCATGGCGTGTGTTGCAACTATTTATATAATGAAAATCCCATTTTTTGCTTGACTGTGTAAGTTGTCTACCTTTTCTTATATTGTTCCTCTGAACAGTGAACTAAACCATGGCTGGGGAGAAAGTTATAGCCATTTGTCAATCAGGCGGTGAATTTGAGGCAGATAAAGATGGTGTACTTTCTTATAAAGATGGTGATGCTCATGCCATGGAAATTATTGATCACGTGAACTTTAATGATTTCAAGTTGGAGGTAGCGGAAATGTTTAACTTCAACCTTTATACCATGTCAATTAGATATTTCCTTCCTGGAAACAAGAAGACTCTTATCAGCATTTCCAATGACAAAGACCTTATGCGTATGATTAAATTCCATGGTGACTGTGGCACTGCCGAGATATATGTTATGACAGAAGGAGTTCTTGCTCCTGATGTCTCACACGTGCCAGGCAGTAGGTAGTTCTCTTGCTATCTAATAGAATTGTTGCCTTTTGTGGATGAAAAACGTAGGAGCATTCTATCTTGCAGGTCGAGTAGGACAACTATGTCAGAAGCTGAGTTTCCTGTTGATGTTCTTTCAAGTATGATGAACGATGTTGTGGATGACATAAACCAGCCCGATCTCCTGCTTGATGTTAATTTTGATGTAGTAGGTGATACTAACCAGTTTGAGTCCCAAATTGGTGTTCCAATAGTAATGCCTGTGCCAATTTCTTTTGTTGGTTCCTTTGACCAAAAACATGCTGAAGCCGCACAGCTGTGGCAGAACAATATTACTGGTGTGGGCCAGAGGTTCAATAGCGTACATGAATTTCGTGAGGCATTGCAAAAATATGCCATTGCGCATCAGTTTGCTTTCAAGTATAAGAAGAATGATAGTCACCGTGTGACTGTAAAATGCAAAGCAGATGGTTGCTTGTGGAGAATTCATGCATCTAGGTTGTCGACCACCCAACTGATTTGTATCAAGAAAATGAATCCTATACATACATGTGAGAGATCTGTTGTAACAACTGGTTATAAGGCAACAAGGAGTTGGGTTGCTAGTATCATAAAAGAGAAACTGAAAATTTTTCCAAATTATAAGCCTAAGGACATTGTTAATGACATCAAACAGGAGTATGGGATCCAACTAAACTACTTTCAGGCATGGAGGGGGAAGGAGATAGCTAAGGAGCAGCTCCAGGGATCTTATAAAGAGGCATATAGTCAGTTGCCAATTTTCTGCGAGAAGATAATGGAGACAAACCTTGGGAGTCTTGCTACTTTTACCACTAAAGAGGACTCAACATTTCATCGTCTCTTTGTGTCATTCCATGCTTCTTTGTATGGCTTTGAACAAGGTTGTCGGCCTTTGCTTTTCTTAGATGGCATACTTTTGAAGTCAAATTACAAAGGCACATTGTTGGTAGCAACAGCTGCTGATGGGGATGATGGAGTTTTTCCTGTTGCTTTTGCCATTGTAGACGTGGAATCTGATGACAACTGGCGTTGGTTTTTACTACAACTCAAAACTGCACTGTCAACATGTCGTGGAATAACTTTTGTTTCAGACAAAGAGAAGGGACTAAGAGACTTGATCATTGAAATTTTTGAGAATGAGGATGTTCACCATGGTTTCTGCCTACGCTGTCTCTCAGCACAACTTATTAGAAATTTGAAGGGGCAGTTTTCTCATGAAGCAGACCGACTTATGGTTGAAGATTTGTCTGCTGCAGCCCATGCCCCTACACCTGAAGGCTTCCAAAGGTGTATGGATAGCATTAAAAGTATTTCAACAGAAGCATACAATTGGGTCATGCAAAGTGAGCCCATTTATTGGGCAAATGCATTCTTCCGAGGTGTGAGGTATAACCATATATCAAACTTTGGAGAGTCATTCTACAGTTGGGTATCTGATGCACATGAATTGCCTATTACCCAGATGGTTGATGCAATACGAGGTAAGATTATGGAATTGATTTATATGCGGAGGACAGAATCTAACCAATGGTTGACAAGATTGACTCCGTCAATGGAGGAAAAACTAGAAAGGGAAAGCCTAAAAGTGAGAAGACTTCAGTTATCAAAATCCACTGGTAACAAATTTGAGGTCCGTGGGGATTCTATTGAAGCGGTAGATGTGGATAATTGTGACTGTAGTTGCAAAGGTTGGCAACTTACTGGGTTGCCTTGCTGCCATGCCATTGCAGTCATTGGTTGTCTGGACCGCAATCCACATGATTACTGTGCCCGATACTTGACAACTGATTGCTACAGAGTTACATATTCAGAGTCAATACATCCCATTTCAAATGTGGATGACCCCTGGCAGAAAGGTACTTCACAATTTGGTACAACTGTAACTCCCCCAACTCGCCGTCCCGCAGGCCGGCCTACTACTAAAAAGGTTGGCTCACAAGAGGTAGTGAAACGTCAACTCCAATGCAGTAGATGCAAGGGTACTGGGCACAACAAATCAACTTGTAAAGAGTTTTTGGAGTGCTACGCTATGTAAGTACGGTTGTAACCTTTTTGGGAGAAATTATTTTAGATATATTATGTTCTCAAACTACTGATGACTTCCAATGACTTTGGTACATTTAATTATTTGGGGATAAATATGAAAAGAAAGCAAAACACATCACATCAATAATTCTCCCGTCTTTTCACAAGTTTTATCTCGTATTACATGATTTATGTGCATGATATAGGTAAGCTTGCAGTCTGCTTGCTTAGAAGTATTATACTTTTTATTTTTTTCATTCAAATTCTTTCTGTTTGTTAGTTTTACATTTGGCACAATAAGATCAGCCTCCTTGAGCATTTCAATCCACTAGATGGTCCTCTATACAAATTTGGCGAATAACGCTCCATTTGTCACATAGTTAGGAATTTGTTTCCATTTGTCATGTAGTTAGGAATTCGTTGACATGCTCATATGTCATCTGACTCACAATTCGTGTTTTGCGTTGGTTGTCTATTGCCTGCCTCTGCTATTCACTTTGAATTATCATTCAATGCAGTGAAATTTTTTATGTCTGTGGCATGTAGCTAGGAATATTTTCAACATCAAGCAGTTCTATATGGAAACAAAGAAGTAAGTGCAAATTGTTTCTTTCTATGTCTTTCCTATTTTCCACCTTCATCATTACTGGCAGAAGTACCAGTTTGATTTCCGTGGAAGGAAGCTTGAAATAAGAGTCGATGTCTATGGGAGACCATAATTGTTCCTTTCGTCGATTTTTTATATGTTTGGAAGTGCTGCAGCTATGCTATTCTGTAAGCATATATCTTCACTTGATGGTAAGTGGAAAGAAATATCAACTTCAGGATTCCATGGTTTTTAAACACGGAATCTTTCAAATTTTTTTGATACCTCGACATTTTGAAAAGGTAATAATTTTTAACGGGTAGATTGAATAAAATACGTCATTAAACTACTACCCTAACAACAATTAAAATATCATCAGATAATTAAAATTACAAATTGGTTTTCAACTTCCTATTAATATATTTTTATATTAAATTAGAAAAAATAAATTAACTTATATTTGGAAAATAAATTTGATCCGTTAAATTGTGAGGATTTAATGATTAATCTCCACACACTATAAAAACGACGACGTACTCAGTGCGTTATGTTTCTTTTTCTTCTCCTCCACTCAGCGAAACCCTAAGTAAGAATTTAATCTGTTAAATTTCGTATTGGTATTTCCATTGTTTTGTTTTGTAATGAAAAACATCTGATAAACATGATTATAAAGCAAGATCACACCACCAGTTCTGCCGTCAAAGCGTGCGGCAACTGCGGTGTGGAGGAGCGGCGGCTACTCCACCACGTCCGCCACCGTGGGATCTTCCGTCGGCTCTGTTCCACATGTGTCCTCCGCCTTCACCCTCAATCATTCTGCCCCACTTGCTTCCAGGTCTACCCTCCTTCTCCACCACACGACTCCGTTATCACATGTTCCAAATGCTACTCCTCTTCCCACTCCTACTGCGTCACCTCCCCCGCTTCTGCAGGCAACCATTACATTTGCCCCCTCTGCGTTAACCCAAGCTCTCCAATTTTTAACTTGAATAAGGCAACGGAAGCGAAAGTTATTGGCGGGGGTGAAAGTTTGGACGTTAGTGGAAATAGTGAGGTTTATAGGGTGATTGATAAGCCTGCAGCGAAGATCTTGTTGGCTGCTGCAAAGATTGCCGCAGCGTCTATGTCTAAGGCTGCTGTGGCAGCAAGAGCGGAAGCTGAGCGAAGGGCTAAGGAGGCTGCATTCACGAGGAAAAGGGCAAGAGAAGCATTGGAACATGTGGCATACTTGGTTGTGAGGGAGAAGGTGAGAAAGAAGGAAGCAGCTTTGTTGATATCACCTGAGGTTTCCGGGCCCAGTGCTGGCGAGAGTGTGCCTCATTTGGGTGGTGGTGGTGATGGAAGTGGTGGGAACGTGGGTCATCTGGGTGGTGGTATTGCACAAGTGACTAGAGAAAATTATACTAATGTTAATAATGGTAACGGTGCTAGAAGTGAAAATTCAGATGGTGGTGTGCATCCGGTGGCAGTTGTGGAAGAGAAAACTAATTCGACAAGAAATGTGGATGGAGTGGATAATTCATGTCAGGTGCTGGCAGCATTGGATGGCGTGGAGTTGAGGGAAACTGAGAAAATGGGTGGAACAAAGGAACTAGATGAAGTATCAGGGAAGCTTTTGAATGATAATTGTGTGCCCATGGATGTTGACAATAATGGAGGCGTGAGAGTGAGTTCTGGATCCAACGATGGGGAGTCACTTGTTGAGATGAATGGCTTTGGTGGGAGTGAGACGTCTGCTGATTTAGGTTCTGCTACAGAGGATCACAATTTGCATGGGGAGAAAATGGAGGAAGTGATTGAGGGGATGTTTTTGGTTCCACATGTTGAGGATCAGATGCAGCAGCACAAGGAAAATAATGAAGGGCATCATAATAATGGGACACAACAATAGTTAGGAGGTGTTGTTCACGGTAATTTATTTAAATATTATGAAGATCAAGATGGACTTGTAACTTTTTTGAATCGTTAAATATTTCTGGATATTTGTTCATTTATTTATAATAGTGGTTTCTGATTTCAGGTTTTTTGATAGCATACAGAGGTTAGTAGCAATATTTCATTAGAATGTGATCACAATTGTGGTAGATTTTGTGAGTTGTATCTGTTCAGATTAGTTGATTTTTATATTTGTCTATCTCATCAATGTTGGGCTAAGGTTTATGTAAAGATTTTCTAGAACTTGTTATGATATTCTGAACCTCCCCTTAGTTTTATGAAATTGAATCTGATCTTTGTTTCCATGGTCATATCTCTCTGTTCAGGTGTTACTGTGTTAAACCAATACTACTTTTCTTCCCATTCCTCTCATGGTATTGTCTTACTGAACATGGACTAATGAAGAATGATTTATTTCTTAGCATTTTAGTGAAATGTTAGTTCGAAATCTAACAATTGATTGATAATGTAACTAGTTATTGGTACCAAAGAACCTTCTTCCTGAAAGATGGGAAAAGGAAANTGATATTCTGAACCTCCCCTTAGTTTTATGAAATTGAATCTGATCTTTGTTTCCATGGTCATATCTCTCTGTTCAGGTGTTACTGTGTTAAACCAATACTACTTTTCTTCCCATTCCTCTCATGGTATTGTCTTACTGAACATGGACTAATGAAGAATGATTTATTTCTTAGCATTTTAGTGAAATGTTAGTTCGAAATCTAACAATTGATTGATAATGTAACTAGTTATTGGTACCAAAGAACCTTCTTCCTGAAAGATGGGAAAAGGAAAGTTGACTTGTCCTGAGTGGCATAGATTTGTTCGAGCTGAATTTTGTTTGTTTGCTGGACCTTTTAAACCGAAGATAGATTCAGATGATGCTTTTGTGTATTTTTATATGCCCAACTGGAACTGGAATGCCTACACAGTTTGTGTATGCCAGAGTCTCATACATAAGCATGATCTTATGTTCTTTTGGCAATGTTCTCAAAGAGGTAATGTCGAAATTATCTATCCAGGTTAGGAGAAGAGTATAATCAAATTCTGTTTTGTTTGTGGAAATGTGCATTCTAAATGTCCTTTTCTATTTTATCCATATTCAATGCAAGAACAAGAAACCTCTTTTCAAGCATTTGTT
>CAIGRN010112420.1:0-10344 GCA_903798345.1 Fraxinus anomala | reverse complement strand
AAGTAAAGAAAATGTTAAACAATAAGAATCCATTTTAAAGTTCAGGAAGTCAGGTAGAAAGACTTACTAGCATAATAATATGTAGTTGGAACTATAAGAGGAGCTATGGAGTCGTCCTCCATGGTATCCCACTTCCCTAATACCAAAAATCATAATTTTTTTCACTCCTTTACAAAGGAGAGCATATCTATCACATAAGGGAAGTGAGATCCCCAAGGACTTAAGTAATACCACCGATTGCTTTTATCACCTCCGGCTACACTTTTAGGGAAATACAAGGAGTGGAAAATGCTGAAGGGCATATCAATGCCTAGGCTGGCCTAATGCCACAGCATCTACGACCCAACCATCTGCCCCCAAGAGATTGAATCGAATTGGGTCGGAGCTAGCCCCAATGTGCAAAACTAGCCTAAAGAAGGGGTGGAACTGGAGCCTAAGACCCTCTTTTAATAAATTCTCACTTATTGCTCCGCAGCCCGACCTTGGATAGCAGGCTCTTTCATTGGGGTCGGGGATAATGAGATCTATACTATTAGGAATCCTAAGACCTCTCTATACCTAAATAATTTCTCCGATGTGACGTTTAAAGGGTATTCAGAAGCCTCTCACCTCTGCCACTTAATTGAAATATCTACAAAAGGGGTAGGTAATCTCCATATATTTTTTCCCGATCTGATAGCCCTATCTATCTCGTCTGAGGAGAAGACAATTGGTTCTCTCACCTTCGAACTCCCCACGGAGAGCCTCTCCTCACTAGACTTGTATCCAGAAAATTTAGAAGCCATTTTGTTGATTTTGAAATAAAATGTGGGGAAGGGAGAGTTACCTAAAGTCCAAGTTTATTGAATGGAACGATGGTCATCATAAGTTATCAAAGGACGCTGGAGTTGCAAAGTGCTGGTCGTCAAAAAAAAAGAATTATAGAGGGTTTTGCAAAGAAATGGAAGTCGAACAAATGAGAGAGCTTAGCCTTATATAGGTGATGTCAACGAGTTTCAACCATTAGATGATTGTTGATCCCATCCTCACCGTTCATATTATTAGCGCATCAACACCGTTGAATTCAAAACGTCACTTGATGAACGGCCCTGATGAAGCGGTTCGTCTTACTTGCGGGCACAAACTCATAGCACCGAGGTCGCGCAGCTATCTTCATGATTACTATTTATTACCTGGAAAGCGTGTATTGGAAGCAAGCGATGCCCATAAAAATTGTCTCGGGAAAACGCAAATATTTTCAAATCATTAGCACACAACCCTATGTTATCCAATCACTTAGGACTTCCTCCCTACCACAACTTTCTTTGAAGTTGCCATCACTTAATGCTTCGTCCTTCTGTTAGGACTTCGCTTCTGCCACAACTTTCCTTAAAGTTGCCATTACTCAAGACTTTTTCCTTCTGCTAGGACCTCACTTCTTCCACAACTTTCCTTAAAGTTGCCATCACTCAGGATTTCGTTCTTCTGCTAGGACTTCGCCTCGGTTACAACCTCTTTAAAAAATGACAACCGTTGGTGTCTTTCAGTTAGAAAATTGCCACGAATGTCTATACCCCATCGAAGTAATACTTCTTTTAAGTGGCCATATTAACAAAGTCTACGCATTATATAAATATCCATACATAAACTTGAGGGACTATTGTTACGAGTTTTTGAAGTCATCTCCCATGTCAGGCAGATGAACTGAATACGACCGCCACGTGGAGAATGAACTGGATTCATCCTCCACGTGGCAACAAACTGATTTCGCCTTCCGCCACGCGACAAACGAACTGATTACGTCCTTGCCACGAGGTGGACGAATTGATTTCATCCACCACCCCGACGGATGCTAAGGCCTTGCACTCCGTATCACTTCATCGTAATTGAAACTAAGTCCGAAGTGATGACATCCAAAACGCGATTATCACTCCTGCTACAACTGCTGCACTCTAACCTTAGGAAATCTTTTATAGAAAGATCTCAAGAACCAAATCCTTAGGATTGATTGATGGGACGAATGACGAACTCCAAAATGTCAAGTCACGCATTATTGTGTCAGGGAGCATTAAATGAACTGCCCACATATAGATTGATAGATTGACACATACGAGAGGAGGGTCCGCCCCTAAATCCAAAGTCACGTGTTCCACATCCAAAAATAAATAAGTAAAGAGAAAAAGGTTTGTAGGTGTATTCTTAATGATTAAAAATAATTTTTATATTTATTTAAAATATATAATTTTCTTGCACTTGCAAACTAATTCACTCTAATATCTAATACGGGAAGAGAATTTGCAAAAATCGAGTTATGCACAATTATGTAAGAATCAATCATGAAAATTTTAAATTTATTCAGATTATTCATTACAAAGCTTTACTCGATCCAACACAAGAGAATGTACATTTTACATATGGTATTAAATTTCATTTTTTTTCCTCGTCAAGTATTAAGATATTTTGATAACTTAATGATTGAGAATTTTGATAAGTAGACATTTGCATTTAAGTAAAAAAGGGCCCACAAATAAAAAAATATCAAGGTGAAGAACCAATCTTCATTGGTGAGAAAGATTCTTCTTCGAATATTTCTTGGTGATTTTTTTTAGAGTTGTATATTTGATAACAAGAAAAATGTTCTCTTTAAATTATTTTTCAGAAAAAAGCCTATCTGGTAGGCTAAATAATACTACATCCACACCACAAAAATTGTTTCTATTTTCACGTAGAATAAAGAAATATAATTAATGTAGCTGAAAATTTAATTTTTTTCTTATATTTATATTATAAAATAGTTTAAATAGAAGTAGTTTATATTTATTGATTTTAATTTTTTTCTTATATTTATATTATAAAATAGTTTAAATAGAAGTAGTTTATATTTATTGATAATAAGACGCATTAAATAGAGACATTTTTGAAAATTAAAATATTATTTATATTTTCGACAAAAAGAGTGATCTACAATTTAGAATAGACGAAAAAGAAAAGTAAATTTATCTGTATGACACGAGATGGAAATAGTAATTTTTTTCCAAGGAAACAATTGACCCCGACACGTAGTGAAAGGTACCTGGGATACTGTATAGCATATTCTTTCCAAGCATGTGGGCATAAAGACAAAATCATTTTTCATCAAAAATGTATTTTAAAGTAGTACTAACAAATTTCTTCCGCACATTTTGCGGCTTACCCCTAAAATTGGAAATAAGTAAAATTCTTTATGTGTTTGATTAAATTTATTCAAGTAATTAAAATTTAATTTTAAGTTGTTTATTTTGGCAAGACATATTTTACAAGTAATTTTTTATTTACGTTTGATTGTCATTATTTTGAAAAAATAGAGTTTTGAATAGTGACTTTTTTGGAGAATATATGATTTATGAAAAGTAGGGAGCAATTTTGAATTTACGTATAAAATATTTTATTATTTAAATGTATGATTGAAAATAAATATAAATTTTTTTTAAAAAAAAATTATTTTAAAGGGAGAGAAATAAGAACTTAATTTACTTCTGTAAATTGAACACTAACTCAGGGTGCCCATAGACTATTTGGGTGTTGGTGGCAGTGAACCAATCATGGTGTGAATGTTACTTATGATACAAAATTAGATCGACATTAATAAATGATGTAACAAAATTTAATGAACCAATCATGGTGTGAATGTCAATGTTATAAAAATTCGACTGGATTGCCAATTCAAATGGAAATCAGTTCGTTATTCGATCAAGTTATATGCTAACAATCGAATATTTAGATCCAGTTATAAGAAATCAAGAACTAACTTTCTTTTTCTACCACCTATTTGATCCAATAATTCAAGCAATCTTTCAATTTTTTAAAGTCAATATTCCAGTGATTATCATTGAAAACTATCTAACAACTAATGGGGGATATGATATCGCGAGGGATTCTAAAAATTCCACTTGTGATTCTAACAAGACATTGACATGGACTGGTCATTCTATACCACACAGCAATTTGTGTGGCTGACTACAACCTCAAAAATGTAAACCTTAAAAATTGCTGTGGAAGTAAAAACACACTTATTCTGGGACAAAGTGTGTGGCTACTAGCTTCACGTGGTTGATCAAAACGAGACATTACATCGTCACAAACCATCGATAAGAATTCTAGAAAGTGCAAAAAGCTGACAAACTAATTAAATCAGAATATTCGTTGAGTTACAAATCAATATCAAGAAATCAAACTCGTTCATTCAAAATTAAATATCGAGATTGGAATGAAAAGAAATTTAGAAGTACTCTTCAAAGACTTTATTTTTTTATTAATTAACAACCAAGAAATAATTAAACTCTAAAAAAGAGAGTTTGAATACTAATAAAACATAGAAAAAACAATTCTAAAATGAAATAAAGACTAAAATGCGCTTAAAATAATTAAATAATTGTGTCAATTAAAATAAAACAAATTAATAAATAATTTAATAAAATCCATGTCATAATTCATAGCATCTTGCCGAAACCTTGCTCATATATTTGATAAGCGGAATTATTTGCATATAACATTAGTTTCTTTTTTTTCTTTTTTAATATTGAGACGAGTTCCTACTAAAATTTTATTTAAAATTATCTCCAATTACGAGTTTTTAAATGAAACTTGACTCAACGTATCCAGGGCACAAGCAACACCATTTAAGGCAACTTACATTGATGAAATCTGATTGATTGATAAAAATAAATATTCAACCTATTTTTAACAAATTGAACTTTCAGATGTCCCAAAGTTTATCTTAAAATGTCGCTAAACGCCAGTCAAATGCTACCATCAAAGTCAAAATGGGACAACCTCTTTCAGTCCATTTGTTGACTATTATTCTGTTTTTTTAGTATGAGATAGGCCTAAGAAAGAAAACAGAGCAATGTGTCCAATTAAATAATCAAACACACATGATGTACCATTAAAATATCTTTGTTCAGACAAAAATCTTCAAGAGCGTCGGACTAAACTCAATTTCAAGGAAAAAAGGCCTGGCACGTAATTTGAAAATCCAAGCAAAAATGATTTCAAGTAATAGTTTTCAAGCGGATTTGTCAAAAGGTAGAAAGCTCCATATGGATGGAGTAATTGCAGGAGCTCATCTAAAGACTTGTTACTAGAGACGGGCCAAAATTTTCATTTAAAATTTGTCTTTATTACGTCTTTCACATGCATATAAATATAAATGTGCAGAAGAACCTACATCATTAAACCATTATCGTTTTGTTTCTTTGTCAAATATGGGCACCAATTTTACTGGAAAGCCTCATGCAGTTCTTGTACCATTTCCAGCACAAGGCCACTTGATTCCAACGTTGCAACTAGCTACAATTCTTCACTCAAAAGGCTTTTACATTACTTTTGTCAATACTGAGTATAACCACAGGCGCCTAATCCGGTCTAAGGGATCTGACTGGGTAAAGGGGTTCAGGGATTTCAAGTTCGAGACTATATCAGAAGGATTACCACCATCTGATCGTGATGCAACCCAAAATCCTGTCGCGTTATGTGATGCCATTCGAAAGAATTGTTTACCTTTTTTCCGAAATCTAATGTCTAAGCTTGTTCATTCCAATGAGCTTCCACGGATCACATGCATAATTTCAGATGGATTCATGAGCTTTGCCATGAAGGCTGGTGAAGAATTTGGCATACCTGTTGTTCAATTCTGGACTGCCTCTGCTTGCGGCTTCATGGGATATCTGCAATATCACGAACTCATAAAGAGAGGAATTATACCTTTCAATGGTAAACCTTTTGTTTTAGTTAAGGATGTTGGTTCTATTTTTAACATGGTATCAGTTATCAGCATTAATTTAATTACTGTGTATGACTTTGTGTAACAGATGAAAACTTCATGGAAAATGGCTTGCTAGACACGCCTGTAAACTGGATTCCAGGCATGAAAAACATGCGATTGAAGGACATGCCGAGCCTTATCAGAACAACAAACCCTGATGATGTCCTGCTAAATTACTTACGAGACGAAACACAAAACAATTTAAAAGCTTCTGCAATTATCATCAACACTTTCAATGATCTTGAACATGAAGTTTTAGAGGCAACTTCACCCATTTCTCCCCCAATTTACACTGTGGGTCCCCTTGCATTGCTTACCAGGGGCTTACCAGAAAGCCAATTAAGCTCTTTTAAGCCAAGCCTGTGGAAAGAAGATGCAGCCTGCCTAGAATGGCTGGATAAACAAGCACAAAATTCTGTAATCTACGTAAACTATGGAAGTGTCACTACGATTTCTAGTCAACATTTAAAAGAGTTTGCCTGGGGCCTTGCAAATTGCAAGCATCCATTTCTGTGGATTGTTCGGCCAGATATTGCGATGGGGGAGTCAGCAATATTGCCTCAAGATTTTCTCGAGGAAACCAAGAATCGAGGTTTACTCACGAGCTGGTGCTCGCAAGATCAAGTGCTTTCTCACCCATCAGTTGGAGTCTTTCTTACTCATTGTGGATGGAATTCTACACTCGAGAGTATATCTGCTGGGGTGCCCATGATATGCTGGCCTTTCTTTGCCGAGCAGCAAACAAATTGTCGATATCTTTGCACAGAATGGGGAGTCGGATTGGAAGTTAATTATGATGTTAAAAGAGATGACATTGAAGAACTTGTTAGGACTGTTATGGAAGGAGAGAAAGGAAAAGAAATGAAAAGCAGGGCTATGGAATGGAAGAGAAAAGCAGAAGCAGCAACGGAAACAGGAGGTTCATCATACACAAACTTGGATAGATTATTCAAAGAAGTTCTTGATTGTCAAGGAAAGTGACAAGACTCTTAGTTTTTGTCTGGTATGTAGTAGTAGATAGGACTAACTAATATAAAATGAACAAGATTTTAACTTTTTCTTCAATAAATAAATATATCTGGACACGAAGGATATAAGGAAAATATAAATATAAATAGCTATTTTTTTCATCTAACCGACAATTCAATCTTTTAGACAACGTCTTCATTCAAATATATATCGATATATTAATATTACAAACAGACGACGAGTCTTGTACAAATATCTATAACCTTTGTATACACCTCTGTAGGAGCAATCAACTTAATATTGCAGTTGAAATAGCACACAGTAAAGCTAGTACAGGCAAGTCAAAAAATAATTCCACAGTCGAAGAAATCTTTTCAAGTGCTTCAAAACAACACTTCACTGCAAACTGAACAAGCTTCTTCAGCAAGAAAACATTTCTCTTATATCTTATGGTTCTGTATTATAAAATGTATTTTGTTATACTGCATGAATTCTCTGGAATATAGATCACCCCCCGAGTTCAATATATGAATGCTAAATTTAAACTGGAGCCGCTTGATTAATTAAAGTGTTTTCCCCATCTTCTAATCCACTTTGCTCTCAATCTTAGAAAGAGAAGGATAGATAAGGAATGACTTCAAGTGCTTGTATAGTTCCTTCGACTTCTCCATATTAATTGCATGCCCAGAATTCTTTAAGACAACTAGCTGTGCATTGTCTTCCAAATGCCTAAAAAGGAAGGCAATAATAAATTCGTTAAAGAGAAAGTGTAGTCCATTTGCAAGCAATTAAGTACCATGTTAAATCATCATTTTCTAAAGGAATTAAATAAATTCAAAACGAAAATCATTTTTTATGCTACCAAAACGTGAGAAAGGATGCAAAATATCGTAAACAATTCTTTGCACTCACCTTTTCAATCTGTGAGCCAATTCCAGTGGGAAGACCTGGTCATACTCTCCCCAAATTATTAGTGTTGGCTGAATAAAGAGAAGATACAAGGCTCAAAAGGATGAAGTGAGAAGTAAAGGCAACAAAATGTCATAAATTATAAAATGTAAAACAAACCTGAGTAATTTTAGGCAGATCTGAGAGCTTTCTGTCCTTGAGTAAAGCGTAAACCAACTCTTTTCTTTCTTGAAAGTTTTCTACACACATAACCTGCACAAACATGTGGAAAACACCAAAATCAGCTTCAGGACAATTAAAAACCATAAAGCAATCACACAGTTGTGCCAGGTAAATAAAAAGTTGGCTCAAACGGCAAATACAAAGTATTCGCCATCAGAAACAACCACAATTACACCAATAGTAACACTCTTCATGACCTCAAACGGTAGCCTATGTTAATCAATGAAGGAAAAACTGATTAAGCTCAAGTCAACAAACAACAACCAACACGCACAATCACAGATTCAATTCAGTATTCAATAAAATTTGATATTTAGGATGGAAAACACTTTTCCATTTTGCTTACTATTGACTGAAAATGTTGAACATACATTCTACCCTTACGAAGATTTATAAAATTTTGCTGCATTGAATTAAGTTGTCGATGAATGTAAATATACTTTCATGATGTAAGAAATAAACTCTTGGGGGAGGGAGCTAGACAAGAGAAAGAAATTCTCTGGAGTAATATATATTTGAAAAATCAATCCTCCAGGAAATGCTCGACATTTCCAGTTAAAATATTAACTAAAGGAAAAATTAATAATATACAAGCTGAACTGATCAGCATGGTTGGCTCCATTATTTTCTTCTGCTTAACATGATATTTAATGTAAATTCAATTCCAGACACATCTAAATTCAAAGACATTCAGCTCTTTCAGACACTATTTTTAGTTGGTAACATGTGATGCATATAAGTTTCTTTCGACATGGTGGGTCATAAAATTGAATGATCTAACAAACAACAGACAATGGGAATTATAATATAAGATGGAAAAAGATGCTAGTAGCTTTTTCACACTTTCACTTAATACAAAAGACTCGTAGACAACTACCTATGCAAGTATAACACATGCTGTTGAATGATATATACGATTGAGCTTAATGTACCATGATATTGTTACAAAATCTGGTATTAAATATGGTAAAGAGCAAAGAGGTAATGACAGCTTTTTAATCAGGAAAGGCTTCTGTCCAAATTTCCAAAGTAAGTTTACCTAGGACAACAGAACAGATGTACTTGTTGCTTCGGTTTCATATAGCTCAGCCTAGATTGGACTATCAGTGTTATTGTAAAGATTCATTTCTTTCGTATGCCAACGCTTAATGCTTTTGTAACTCCTATTGGCGTCGCACCCTCTGCATTGAAGAGGATCTGCTCCTCTCAGAGTGATTCTGATTAAACTATTATAATACTCGGTGGATCCTGGACCAATAGCAATGGCGTTACAAAAGGTAGTCACATTAATAAGAAGGAACGGCGTGTCAGATCAATTAACAGGCATATCAATATGAACATCCATCCATTCTTCTCAGGCAAAATTTCCGCACACTGGAATGTGTAATCACTAGCATATCAATTCTAAAATCAAGCCCAAATTCAGAAAATGCTCATGGAATCCATTTCAAATCTGATCAATTACTCCAATTCATTCACTACAGTATTGAATTCGTAGTCGATGAAACTAAAAAAATCATTGAAAAAAAATAACTTACATCAATAAAATCCGAGAGAAAACAAGAAGGCACGGTCTTCATCGGCTTGTAAAACGAAAGTCTAATCAACTCCATCAGCTTCTCCGGCGTTTGAGCCAGCAAAATGCTAATAGCCTCATCCACACTCTTTACATTGAACAACCCCTCTTCCATGTCCTTCTCCTCCAAACACACTCCAGCACATCCAATCATCACCTTCTCCACCGCCTGAGGGAACTGCGCCGCTAGGCTGTACGCAACAAACCCACCATAGCTCAGCCCTACAACGAACATTCTACGCACGCCGTGCGCCTCCATCGTCCTCATCACACACTGAGCCTGAAAGGCTTCAGTCCTCTCCGGCCTTGTGGTGTATGAATCGCCAAAAAACAGCAAGTCCGGTACGTATACGTTGAACTTGGAGGACAAGGGGGCAATAAACTCATTCCATTGCCACATTGCATTAGCGCCAATTCCATGGATGAGAAGTAAATTGGGTTTGTAATGTTTGTTGGTTTTGGGCACCCAACAGTGCATGATGGTGCCATCGCCGAGGTCGGTGGTGGATGACTTTAGACCGGACGTGGAAAAAGAGTATCTATAACACCAGTCTCTTGAGGCTGTGAAGCTAAAACACTTGGCCATTGAGGGGTGATTATGGAGTCAGAATTTTGATTCCGATTCTTGAAAAATTAAAGATTTCCGGAAAATCTGGGATCGATTTACTAGATCGCGTAGGCAAACCGGAACATTTAGGGGTAAGAGAAGAAAGGATTCTCTGTCAGACTGCAGGCCATAGATTTTCTTGTAAGCCAATTATTTTTATTTTATTTTTTTCAATTTTGTAATTAATTTTGAAAATCGTTTTTCTCCCCCAAATTTTTTTTTTTTATTTATACATTTCATCAGCTTCTCGTTTTTTCATATTTTTTAATCACACGTTCT